>ML840828.1:21986-54688 GCA_009831015.1 Picea engelmannii | reverse complement strand
TGATAGGGATGAAGGGATAAATATACATGTATCCATTCAATATGGAATTCATTCACTCCATTAACATCAACTTACTATTGATCAATAAGTAAAACAATACACACACATATCCAAATAACACATGAGTGACACATGATAGATCATAATTGTTGTATCTTTATTATTCCTTCCATTCCATTTAAACACAAACATACATTAAACAAACTATATTCAACATCAAAAAAATATCATGTCATCTTTATATAATTCCTTAGGGTTACAAGATCTCGCTCCATGCACATCCTTTTAAACCTCAAACATATGACAAACTCATAATTGTATTCAGAAGCATTACAACATTACAAAGGCTCAGAGTGAGCTCGACACCCAACCACTCAATGAATCTGCTACGTGAGTGTCTAACTCTCACCATCTAACTCTATTTATGATGTTGTTGCTTCCTTTTATATCTTTCTCTGCTCGAGATCTCTATATCTTTATGCTCTACTCCACTCATTGTACTGAAAAAATGACTCGCACTGGCATGCCTTTGGAACCTACCTGCAGTCCACGTAGCCTTCTGGAATTGGTGCAATCTTAACTACCTTTCTAGCTCGTCTTTTGTTCACTCCATGTTCTCTTGTACTATTGGCAGTAATCGTTTGAGAAGATTTCTTGATGATTCCTTTATTGATACCGACATGAGACTTCTTGATTACTGGCACTACTGAAAAAATTCAGACTGACTCACATATTTCATATCTTGGACTTGGTGTGCAATATAAAACTTGGTCTGGCGTGCATTTCTTGTCATTCTCTGTGCATTATCTTAGGCACGTGAAAAACTGGAATTGGCGCACATGACTTCATTTGTGCACAGACATGAGATTAACCCAAAATTTTTGGTGTGAGCATTGTTCCAAGAGCTTCTTGATGGATATTTACAAATCCAGGCGAAGTTACTTATCATTTTCAAGGAAGAGGCGAGCAATTGTAGCATTCTCAACTCTGGTGGTGACAATCATTTTTCTTTTGGATTGCAACCAACATGACAGTGATAGATTCTACTAGAAATGTATGAATGGACCAATATAGGGGAAAATAAGCTTATGGGGGAAACTAAATAAGTATGCAAGGGGTGTGCCCTATAATTTCATCAACCTGTTGTTACACAAAAAATTGTCACATTTAAGTGTCACACCTTGATTCTGCATCCCCGACACTATGAAAAACATTTTGTCATTTTCCCTAGTTATTAAAGAGAAGAAAATATACTTTCTAAACATTGAACACATTATCTTTCCCCTTGTTATTTGGCTTAGTTGGAGCACTAACGTTATTCCGAAAAGATCTTTTACATGACAATGGTTGAGTTATTAATGCATGTGTTTATTAACCATTTAGGAAGCTGAATGAAAGAGGAAGAAATATGAAAACCACATAAACATATATAGATATGAAATAAAGAATAAACAAAAGAAAACCATAAACACCAATGTGATAACGGAGTTCGACAATCTCTCCTACGTCTTTGGGCCTTTGTCTCAGTGGGTGAAGCTTTCTTATTTCTGTTCGAAGAAGCTTTAAAAGTACATCACAACAATGCCAAAGGGTTACAAAACTGATATGGTCTTTGTTGGTGTCTAAAGATGTCTTAAAAACAACCTTAGTTTAACATTTATTTATCAACCCGAGGATGCATCTTTTATCTCAAGAATATCATCAAAATCTATGCAGATAGCTTATAGAGGCTAAAATCGTGTAGTCAGTGCAGATATGAGTTTATCAACAATCAAGTTCCTCAAATGTTCACTTAAATATTCTAAGCATTAATGAAATTGAAATCTAATTACCAACATGTTGTGTAATAAAAGGGATTTAACTTAATCTTTCTAACTAAAAAGCATGAATTGAATCTAAGCAAAGACTTGTAAAATTAACTGTCAAATATTACTGGAAAGGAAATAGCATTAGAAGAAAATTACTCTATCTATGGAAAGAAACAAGAATTGTAATTTAATCGAAAGATGCAGTAAATCTAGCTTTACTGAAAGGAACAACAACTATAACTTTAACAGAAAGGAACACCAATTGTAAACTAATTGAAAGGAATGACAATTGTAAACTAATTGAAAGGAACAACAATTGCAAACTAATTTGAAAGGAACAACACTAGAGAATCTAAATGAATAAAATAACGCATCTGAAAATATGAGGAACTGTCAGGTAGTAAACTACAACAATAGGGATTTGAGCAGAAATCATTAATACTTGAAGGAAATATCTACCTTTGATATGAAAATAGCATACTAGCACACTTAAGCATTCATTTTAACTATTGCAAAAGAAACTTAAATCAAAAAACAGAGATAAAACTGATACAATTACAGATCGAACAATAACTCCTTCAGACTAGGGCCCTTGGTCCTCAAAAGCTCTGCTACTGGAAAATCAATATATCGGAATTATAAAAATGCTCAAATCCTTTATTGATTCCATAGCTAGTATAACATTTTACAAAAACTGTTTTTGAAGAGCAATTCTAAAATCTAAATACTTTAGATACAATTCTTTTTTCTATCTTCTTCGGATCTATTACCCTCTATATATATTACAATAATCTGGGAAAATTAAGCCATCCTGAAGATCGAAAGATCCTCAGGATTGCTTTGCTATTATAAAATTAAAATATAGAAAGCTCAATCATCTTCAACTACTTTGCGCCAAAAAGTCCTCAACCTCCAATAGCTTGTGCATATTTAAGATCTCCTTTACTATCTCGAGTTTGACAATATTTAACAAATCCTGTAACAAAATCAAACAATTCCAATCGTATTTTAGAATCTTATTCAATATAATTTCAATAATGACGATAGGAGACATATTAACTATTTCCTATCTTATTTATTCATAATTAATTGAAAAGTCAATCAATATTACATCATGAACTGTAGAAATAAGGGAGATATTCGTACCTTTTCCACAACCCAACATACCCCCCAACTTACCTTCTTGCATGTCCTCATGCAAGCAAATATTTTACATGTAAAGCAGTAATGTTGTAAGGTGGAAAGGTTGGTTCACTAGGTCTCATGAATCCATTGCTTCTTTTGAGCTCTCCAAAAGCAGCGTCCTCCCTTTTCTTGTTAATTTGATAATCTTTTTGGTAACTTTCTAGAGGAAACCAAATGATATGGGGATTATATCTGCACCCAATCCAAGCAGGTCCTTCCTCTTGGAGCAGTCTAGAATGCCTTTCTATTCTGAAGGTAGCTGCAAAGAAATTCCTATACCCAAAGGGTTCCCTACTCTTTACTTCACTGGAGGATGCATCCCATCTCATTTTAGAAGCAACAAGCGCTTCTTCCTTAATCTCTCTAAAATGTGTGATACCTGAACGTATAACCTATATATGGATAGGGGGTAAGGATTCTACGACCCCCCCTCTTTTCATGAAGGTTTTGTGTCACATCATGGATGGAAAGGACTTTGGAGGCTCTCCTCTGACCCAGAGATCTAGCCCAGTTTCCCTCTTTAGGAAGGTTTTGTGAGATTTACCCCATCTGACTTGGTTCTGAGTAAATGACAGAAATGCCTGAAAATGTATGTCACCTATGAATGGGCCAGGGTTATCTTTCCTTTCTTCCTCTAGAATGAAATTATGAAAGTATAACTCACTCAGAAGGTATTGTACCTTTTTGTCCTGCTCTCTGAAACATGAAATAAACTCAGGTATAGTGGAAAATGTAACGGGTTTACCTACTCTTATGGCCTTCATTCTCAATAACAAATAGCGTTCCAACAAGAATAAAGTGTAATTGGTGGTAGGGGATCTACAATTGATGGCATCAGAGTAGACATCACATATTTCTTTGATTTGCTCCAAAGATTTTTCCAATTGGGTTTGTACCTTCTTTACCTTCCCTTGGGCTCTGGTGAGCTCAACATAGGTCTCACTTTCTATTTTTTTCATTTCCCTCAGTTGTTTAATAATATTTTGATGTTCAGACCTAGTGACCATCTCATCTTGGTGTTGAGCCAATGATTGCTGGGCTTGTCCCATATTTGCCTTTAGCTTATCAATGGTGGCACCCTGTGTCTGAGATTGGGATGCTTGGTATTCTTCCATAACGTCCATCTCCTCCCTGGATTGAGTTAATTCTTGTTGGGCCTGTGTAAGCTCTGCTTCCAATCTATCCACAATAGCACTCTGTTCCTGGGATTGGAGTTCCTGATGATCTGCCATAGTCAGTAATTCATTTCTGTTTTGAATCAGGGTTTGTTGAGATTGCATCAATTCTTCCTCCAATCTCTTGATGGTAGCATTCTGCTCAAGGAGTTGAGATGTTTCCTCTAATACTGGGGTATGTGTCTGCACCTCAACATCAAGTGTTTCTGTAGCTATGATCATTTCTTGTGTTTCTAAAGGAATTACTTCCTAAAGGGATTCTTCCTTGCACTCTGGCCCTTTTGTTTTTCTTTCTTCTATGGGCTTTATCTGCTTGTTCTAGCTGCTTCCTCAATTCTTTAATAATTTCCCTGAGTTTTCCCACTTTCTTCTTTAATACTTCATCCTTCTTAGCTTTTTCTTCAACAATTTATTTTCCTTTTTAATCTTTCTAATTATCTTATGGTTATTGTCTTATTTCTATTTGTGAGGGGCCTAAAGGTATTCTTCATTCTAGTCAACAGATATTTGTTCCTCTGTTTTCTCCAAATACACTGTCTATTCAGGGGGGCTTCGTTCCTTAGGATGAGGTTCTTATTGTGCTACATATTTTGAAAATGACATTTCAAAATCAGGGAAATTTTCGGTAGATTTTGAAGAAGAAGCCTCCCCTTGGTATGCTTCTGATCTAATTTTGTCCCTGTCAATGGAAGTTCCCAAACTCCCTAAAACTTGAGCAATTTCTACTTCATAATTTTTCAAAAATTGTTCTGTCAGGTGCTCTGATTCTGGTTGGGTGTCTTCCTGATCATTCTTTTGTTCCGATTGCTCGATTTCTTGAACATTTTCCCATAGATATTGCTCTGTAACATCCTGAATTTCCTCATTCATTTCCTGAATTTGTTCAGGGTTTCATGTTCGTCTGCTTCTCCTTCTTTTCTCAAAGGAGGATTTAGGAGCAACAATTTCTCTTTTCCTCTTTTTCGTTAATGCCTGTGTTTGTGAAGACCGAGCTTCTGTAATTTGGGCAACATCTGTCTCAATTTCGGGTTGGGGAGGTGTAATGTATAATTGGGAAGTGACCTCCTCTCTCTGTGTCTCTTCGATTCCTTGTGGTGGATCCTCATGACATAATTCAGGCTATACAAGTCTATTGGTCTCAATGAGATTATCCTAGGTCACTTGAGTTTGACTTAATGCCTTGTTTACTATCAATTTAACTAATCCATGGTGACCGATAACAGTAACAATATCCTTGGACTTCTGTGTTCTTAAGGCAACTTCATGTAACATGGCATTCAAAAAAAAAGGTAGATTGATCACTAACCTTTGTTTGAGTGCCACCAACAATTTGAGGTGACGTGGTCGAATTACGTCATACCGTCCATCACAGGTAATATATCTTTGAATTACTCCATCCAGTTCTTTCCATGGTTCACTAAGGGCGTTGGGGTTAAGTCCCTTCCCCTTCTTATCCAATTCTTCTCTAGGGTCTATAAAGTTTTCTACAACTTCCTTAAGCGTTGTATACCTTCCTGTCCACTTAATTCCCGTGTTAGGTAGGCCTGTGGCCTCAACTACGATTTTCGAAGTAACTGGAATTTGTATGCTTCAAACTATGGAGTTTTCTTCCTGTAGATTATGAAATAATTCAAGCGCGACATTTGTATCATATCCTTGCAACTGGTTAAGATATTCCATCCACCCCAGATGCTGTAAGATTTCTCTTGCCTGTTCTGTAATCTGTAACAATTTTGGCTCCCTGCGCACACTTCTGCCACCCATTTTTGTGAGAAAATGGAAACGACTGGCGTTCCTGGTTGCAGATTTGGTTAGACCAGCGTGGAAAAAATATTACCAAAAATAGAAAATATCAGAGAACAACAAGTGTTTTGCAGGATTCATTATTACAATTAGTACTATTTTATCGAGAAGTGTGTCAAGCATCCACTCCCCTCATTAATGTAGAGGTCGATCTCGACCGTCAGCATAGGGGAATGTAATGAGTGTAGGTATTTCCTGTGAGAGATAATGATTGCACTGCCGCTGCCAATGGGGATCAATCATTAGTTTTCAAACAACATATTTTAACGATAATCATTAAACGTTAGTCATCTTTCATGGAAAAAAAAATGAATTTAATATACCTATGCTAAAAAATTCTTTAAGGATACATAAGCCAAATAAATTAAATCTGCTCATTTAAAATAATATCCCACATATCATAATGTTGTTACTTTTCCCGTTTTATTGAATACAACCGAAATAATAGCCTCGTTATTGAGTGAAGGAAATTTAGAGACACCCATAAACTTGGTGTTTAAGGTAAAATTTCATACCACAGGCAGAGCCACTGCTGCCAGCAGGTGTCCATAGCCTCGACAGGGTTTCCTTTTAACCCTTAGATGAGCCTGTATCCTTAATAAATATTTGAATCATCTTTTCCCAAAAAGACCACTATCCTGGTTTGGTAGCTAGATGGTGATAATGCCACTCACTAGATTGTAACTTAAGTGAACAAGCCAACTTGTGATGAGACCCCTTGTCCTTTGACGAGAAAATGTCAAAGGCCATTGCCCTGGTGTGGTAGCCATAATGGGAATGTCACTTATGTTATTATCCTATGATCATGGTAGGTTGGCTCGTGATGAGACCCCCTATTCTATATGGGAAAATTTTATTAGTATATTTATTTATTATATATATACCTTTTTTTTTTTTCTTTTTTTTTTGGGTATCGGGTCTATTAAGGGAGGCTCATCTACTCCTTAAGAGTAAGGGATGACATAAAGAAGTGTAAGGATACGAAGTAAAAGTGTGCCTAAGACTCATTATTATAATATAAAGGCAAAATATCATTCAAGTGTATTTGTATGTATAAGGGGAAAATAAACGAATTATGGTGGTTACAGGCTATGAACAAGGTTTAAGATATTTCAAAGAAAGTAATCCAAAAAAACAATTTGATAAGGTATGGAAGATAGTCCAAAAAATAATGACAGATTGTTGTGATGATAATTAGAAATAATGCTGGTGAAAATTATTTAGTGAAAGTTGTACCCCAAAGGAATGGCTTGGCATTTTATTAGCAATGTAGGGATTGAACGACGAAATGAACAACAGGCGTGAAAAAATAACAACAAGTTCTCAAAAGGAATAACAAGCACACAAAAGGAACAACAAGTGTTCAAAAGGAACGCCATGCGCGCAAAAGGAACAACAAGTGTTCAAAAGGAACATCAGGCGCGCAAAAGGAAAATCAAGTGTTCAAAAGGAACATCAGGCACGCAAAAGGAACAACAAGTGTTCAAAAGGAACAACGAGCACGCAAAAGGAACAACAAGTGTTCAAAAGGAACAACAGGCGCACAAAAGGAACAACAAGTGTTCAATATTTGCTCGTTTACTGTTGCAAAGAAAAAATGGTGGATTTTCCATGAAAGACAAGGTCTCTGTAACAAGATAAAGCAAGAGTGAGGAACATAAATGAGTGTTGATTGTGTTCATTATGATTTTATCAAGTGGATTTCATAATAATAAAAAAGGAAACTAATAACACAATAAGTTCTACAAGAAATCTATATACAGTATGTACAATATCAACAAAATGCATCATTTATGGAGTTGGAGTGGCTGGGTTACCTTCCTAGCCAGCTAAAACCTGAATGGTAGGGTCCTTACTTACTTCTTGGTAGAAAGATTCTTTTGAGGGAGGTTGATGATAAAGTCATAGCCAGTGTCCATTGAAAAAAAATGGAGATCCAGACCCGTTGATGGTGCTTAAAGTGACCGTACCATTTTCATGGACTTTATTAATTTCATATGGTCCCAGCCGTGTCTATAATTTTCTCGGGAAATCATGAAATTTGGAATCATAGAGAAGCGACCAATCACCCTTATTGAATGATTTCTTCTTGATATGTTTATCATGCCAGGTCGCTCTCTATTGTTGAATAACAGATGTGCGTTCCACAACAGATAGGCGTGCTTCATCCAACTCATTGAGTTGCTAAAGGCACTGTTTATGTGCTTCTGTTAGATCCAACCCCATTTCTTGGGCCATCCGTAGGGTCTTGATCTCAAACTCGATTGGGAATATGGGTTCTTTACCATAAACTAAGTGATAAGGAGAGTAGCTAGTAGTGTTACACCATGTTGTACGATAAGCCCATAAGGCATGTGGGAGATCAGTAGCCCAATTTTGTCGATTTGCTAAGACAATCTTTGTTAGGATTGCCTCCAGGACCTTATTGGTGCTTTCTACTTTCCCGTTTTCTTGTGGGTGGCATGGAGAAGTAACTTTGTGCTTAATATGGTAATTGTCCAGGATGGTGGTAATTCTATGGGCCGTAAATTGTGACCCCCCATCAGTGATTACCTCTCTGGGTAGTCCATAGCATACAAATAAATTTAAAAGGAATTTAATGACTACTTCTTCTGTTGCATTTGGTAAGGCCCATTTGGTCATTTAGTTTGTCACAATGAGGATATAGGCTTTCTGATTTGACTTTGGATTGAAAGGGCCAACGAAGTCTAGTGCCCATATTTCAAATGGTTCTGCGACTACTTGTGCTTTCAGGGGCATTTCATCAGCCCGCCCTGGTTTTCCCATTCGCTGACAACTGTCGCAGGTTTGAACATATTTCTTTGCATCTCTAAATATTGAGGGCCAATAATAGCCCATCTGTAGAATTTTATGTCCAGTCCTGCGGTATGCAAAATGGCCACCACAAGTCTTATCATGTCCTTCTTTTAGTATATCATAGATTTTTTCATCACGTACGCATATGTGGATTTGGAGATTAGCACCTGTGTGGAAGATATATCCATCGATCCAAGTAAATCGTGCGCTATGTTGGATGATCAGTTTTCTCTCCTGTGATGATAGATGTGCCAGTAATTTCCCCGCTGCCAGATAATTTTCCACATCAATGTAACAAGGTGGCTTTTTGGTGACGACAAACGGATGCTCATCTGGAAATTGGTCTTCAACTATTAAGGAGTCATCTGTTTTGGTTATGCGAGATAGGAAGTTTGTGACAAGATTTTCTCTCCCAGGTTTATCTTCGATGGTGATGTCAAATTCTTGCAATAATAGTAACCACCGAGTGACCCGTCCATTAGTAATCAATTTATTAGGTAGATATCTAATAGTAGAATGATCAGTATACAGAATAAATGGATAGCTTGTTATATAATGATGAAATTTATTGATAACATGTATAACAAATAAGAATTCATTTTCTGTTATTGTATAATTAAGTTTGGATGAAGTGAGATTCTTGCTAATAAAATAAATGGTGTAGGGTTTCTTGTCTTCTTCCTGTCCGAGGACAGCGCCTATGGCAGTATCTGATGCATTAGTGGAGATATGAAATGGTATTTCTCAATTCGGTCCCCTTAGTATTGGTGTTGTTGAGATCAGCTTCTTGAGTCCTACAAATGACACATCACACTTTTCAGACCACTGAAACTCTACATTACCCATCAAAGCGTGTAAAGGTCCAACGGTTCTTGAAAAATTCTCCATAAATCTGCGATAGTATCCTGAAGCACCAAGGAAAATACGTACCTCAGTTTGTGTGTGTGGTGTAGGTAGAATAAGGATTACCTCTATTTTTGTTGGGTCTACTCTAATTCCATCTGCAGAAATATAATGTCCTAATACTACACCTTTTTTCATCATCATGTGGCATTTTTCATGACTTAAACATAACCTGGTAGCAATGCATCATTCTAGTACTTTTTCTAGGTTATTTAGTGCTTTATCGAAGTCATCGCCATAAGGAGTGAAATCATCCATATAAACTTCAAGCCCTTCACTGATCAGATCGTTGAATATGCTCAAGATGGCCCTTTGGAAGGTAGCTGGAGCGTTACGAAGTCCAAAGGGTAATACCTTGTATGAAAAGGTACCCTAGGGGCATGCGAATGTAGTTTTGTCTTGATCTTATGTGGCAATATGGATCTAATTATAGCCACTGAATCCGTCTAGGAAATAAAATAATTTATTCCCTGCCAAAGTATCCAAGACCCGATCAATGAAAGGTAAGGGGAAGTGGTCCTTTTGAGTGGCTTTGTTCAGTTCCCTGTAGTCGACACAAATTCGCCATTTCCCATTTTTCTTGGGGACGATCACTAATGGGGAAACCCACCAACTATCTGAGATAGGATATATAAAATATGCATCCAACAACTTTTGTAGTTCTTCTTTGACGATGTCCCTGAGATGGGGGTTCAGTCTTCTCTGTGGCTGTTGGATAGGTCGGGCATCTTTTTCAATGTAAATGTGGTGTTTGTAGAGTTGCAGATCAATACCTTTCGTATCAGAATACTCCTAGGCGAAGGCTTGCTGGTATTTAGAAAGGACTTGGATTATCTTTTTTTGTTGTTGCTCGTCTAAATTGACATTGATGTTCAGAGAATTTCCTGGTGCGATCTCGACGGATTTTCTATTATGAACAGTGGTGGTCGAGATTTGTTGTTCCATTAAATCCTCCAATGAGTCTCCCTGTGCTTCACAATCTAGGACAGCCTGGAGCATCTGGCATGTGGGATTGCTCATGATAGAGGGGTCATTAATAAATCCACTGATTACGTCATCCTCAAGCTGGTCCTTAAGTTTGAGAGCTTCTTCCAGCGTGAGAGGCGCTCGTAAATCCTTTTTTGGATATCGTGGCGGCGACAATTGTGGATATTTGAGAGTCGGGCTTGGCTTGGCTGGCAGATATAAGATTAAATTTTTTGTGACACCTCCTCTAGTAATTTTCATATTCCATGTGTGACATCCTATATACACATCCGTTGTTGCAAGCCAAGGTCTACCCAATATTAATGGATGCCTTCAAGTCTGCTTCTTGGGTTGATGATGAGGAAATCCGCTAGATACTCCCAAGAGTCTACTGAGATTGCTATATCATGCAACGTGTCGACTGGTCTGACCACTGATCAGTCAGCCAATTGTAACATAATTGGGGTGGGTTTGAAAGAGTCAAAACCCAAGATGTTACAGGTTTCCATAGTCAGGATGTTGATGACTGCCCCCAAATCAACTAGTGTATTTGGGAAGGAACAACCCTGAATCTGAACTACTACTATGGGGTTCCCTAGATCTGCATATTTTACTTGTTCTTGTCTACCTAGAATTAGATAAGACAAGGCTCCTACTACGCGGACTGTTGATGATGAATTCTTGGTTTTCCTGACAGGCTTCCTTCCACATAGTTCCTTGATTGTCTTGGCATAGATCAGAATGTATTATAGAGCCTATAGGTGTGGTATTTTAATATATAAATTCTTAAGTTCCCCTACAATGTCAAAGTTATAATACACAACAGGTTTTTCTATCATCAATCTTTCGGGGAACGAGGGAGGAGTTGTATCCTTATCAAGATCATATGGTTCGACTGTGTTTCCTCCTGGCTCTGTTTCTTTGGTTATATGCACAGTCGAGGGTGTTATTGATGGTTGTTTATCCTTTTCCTCCTCTTGATTCTAAATGGAATTATGTTCATCAGGAGAGACTATACGCGCTAACCTCAACCTGAGTTCATTGCATCCTACCAAGTTGATTTCCCCTTCTCCATTTTCCATAATCTGGACTAGCTGAGCTGGTCTATTATTGGGATTTGGGTGGGGTTGGGCTAGCAATTGAGGGCGAAATTGCGGTTGGGGGTTTTGGGGCAGCTGGAGTGGAGCTTGCAATGTGGGTTGGGTCTGAGGGGACATCCCCATGGGTTGATTGTTTATCCCCATGGGTCACTGCCAATTGGGCCACTATGAAGGGCAGGGGTTGTTATTTGAGGTTTGCCAGGGTGGGGTGAGATATTGTGTGTTAGGCCAAGTGGAACTTGCAGTTGGTTGATTCTGCCAACTGGGATTTGCAGCGGGATGGTTTGGCCAAGTTGGGTTTGTAGGTGGGTATTGCTAGGGCTACCAGTTCTGATTAGTAAACGATTGGCCCTACCATGCATTACCAAATTTTTTCTGTTGATTATACTGTCCCGAGAAGAAGGAGGAAGGGTCTTGTAGTGTATTTAGAGTTCGATTCTACCATTGACGATGTTGAGCCATCAGATATAATGACTTTTTTTCTTCTTCTACTTCTCTAAAGACAACTTTCAGTCCAAGGAGCGATGGACATTTCTCCGTGTCGTGATCCTTGGCGCAGATAGTGAAAACTCCAACCACATCGAAAGGGAAATCCCTTGGACCATATTTTCTTCTACATCTGTGGCAAAATATGGCCAAAGTCTATTTTGCTTCTGTTTTTTTCTGTTTGGTATGCAATACATCCAATTGTGTAGTCAGAGTGCTCAGAATATCTATTTTGAAATTTTCTAAGAGATTACCAACTTCATCTCGCGTGACACCCCCGCTTGTAGTATTGTTACTTCTGGTGAGGGAAGTTTGCATTCCTGATCTGGTCTGTGTGCTTCCTTGTGAGCACCTGATACACAATTGAATGATKTTATCATAAGTTTCTTGATAAATGTCACCCTTTCCCATTAGATTCAATGTTTCTACCCATTCATCTTTCATACCCTTAATCAGAGTTGCCTTAAGTACTTCACCTGGTAATGCACCATAGGGTGATCTTTGAAAATTATACTGAAATATCTCGACATATTCTTCTAATGATTCATTTTCTTTTGCAATCATTTGAAAGATTTCATCTTTTATGTCCCTGGTTCTACAATAATCTTGATATTTTGTCAATAAGGCATGTTTCATCTCATCCCATGAGTTTATAGTTCTGCCCCCTAATCCCATAAACCATCATAGAGCTACTCCCTTCAGAGTGGAGGGGAACAATTTTAATTTTGGGGGTTCAGAGGTGTAATCATACCCTCTACATAGGACATCAAATTCAAATAAGAATGCGTCTGGGTCTTCTGAGATGAATCCATGAAAGGTTGGCAGGTTTTGTAGGGGAATTGCCTTCATGGGGGCATTGGCAATTGGATCAACTATCATATATTCCAATGTGGAAGTATAGGGACATTGTTGATTTGGTTGTGCCATTTGATAAAAAATGTGCCAGAAATATTCAGGGATTTCTTGATCCGGGAGTTTTATTCGAGGTGTTTGATTATCTAACCCTCTAGGGGATTTGATTGCACTCCCTCTATATGGGATTTCAGTTATGCCTTCTTCTTTATCAGGAGATTCGGGATCAGGGGGTGGTGATGGATATGCCTTGGCAACCCCACTGGTTTCTCCTTCGCCTTCCTCCAGATTATGAGAATTTCCCTCTTCTAAAGGGGTGAGAGGTGGAAGATTTGTTCTCTGAAATATTTGCTCAGTCCCTTCAGTTTTGCTATGAATATCAATGTGGGTTGTAGTTGGTGAGACTGCTTCCTAAGGGAGTCATGTATATCCTTTCCTAGGTCCAACCGAAGCTTGAGATTCGGCTTTTCGGATGATGTCGTCTATGAAAGTGCTTCTCCTAGGGAGCATCAGGCCTTGGGCTTTGGTAATTTTTGGTGGGGGTTTTGGTTTTTCAAGATCTTTCTTCTTAGTCATACACACTTCATGCAAAAAGAATTTCAAGAAAGAAAAACACCTATGCAACCTCTTAATGCGCCAGCTGGAGGTAGGAGCTGGCATAATCATCTTACTTATTGCCTGCGTAGGTTCTTACCTTCCGTCTTCAATACCTCGTCCTCCAGAGGCACAATCTATGCTGCCTTTGACATTCTCCTCGGCAACGACGCCAAAATGTTGGTGTCTAAAGATGCCTTAAAAACAACCTTAGTTTAACATTAATTTATCAACCCGAGGATGTGTCTTTTATCTCAAGAATATCAAAAAAATCTATGCAGATAGCTTATAGAGGCTAAAATCGTGTAGTCAGAGAAGATCTGAGTTTATCAACAATCAAGTTCCTCAAATGTTCACTTAAAGATTCTAAGAATTAACGAAATTGAAATGTAATTACCAACATGTTGTGTAATAAAAGGTATTTAACTTAATCTTTCTAACTAAAAAGCAGGAATTGAATCTAAACAAAGAATTGTAAAATTAACTATCAAATATTGCTAGAAAGGAAATAGCATTAGAAGCAAATTACTCTATCTATGGAAAGAAACAACAATTGTAATTTAATCGAAAGATGCAGTAAATCTAGATTTACTGAAAGGAACAACAACTATAACTTTAACGGAAAGGAACAACAATCGTAAACTAATTGAAAGGAACGACAATTGTAAACTAATTGAAAGGAACAACAATTGCAAACTAATTTGAAAGGAAACGTGTTAGTGAATCTAAATGAATAAAATAATGCATCTGAAAATATGAGGAACTATTAGGTAGTAAACTATAGCAATAGGGATTTGAGCAACAATCATTAATACTTGAAGGAAATATCTACCTTTGATATGAAAATAACATACTAACACACTTAAGCATTCATTTTAACTATTACAAAAGAAACTTAAATTAGAAAACAGAGATAAAATTGTTACAATTACAGATCGAACAATAACTCCTTTAGACTGGGCCCTTGGTCCTCATAAGAACTGCTACTGGAAACTCAGTATATCGGAATGGTAAAAATGCTCGAAGCCTTTATTGATTCCATAGCTGGTATAACATTTTAGAAAAACTATTTTTGCAGAGCAGTTCTAAAATCTGAATACTTTAGATACAATTATTTTTTCTATCTTCTTCGGATCTATTACCCTCTATATATATTACAATAATCTAGGAAAATTAAGCCATCCTGAGGATCGAAAGATCCTCAGGATTACTTTGCTATTATAAAATTACAATATGGAAAGCTTAATCATCTTCAACTACTTTGCACCAAAAAGTCCTCAACCTCCAATAGCTTGCCCATCTTTAAGATCTCCTTTACTATCTTGGGTTTGACAATATTTAAAAAATCCTGTAACAAAATCAAACAATTCCAATCGTATTTTAGAATCTTGTTCAATATAATTTCAATAATGACGATATGAGACATATTAACTATTTCCTATCTTATTTATTCTTAATTAATTGAAAAGTCAATCAAGATTACATCATGAACTGTAGAAATAAGGGATATATTCATACCTTTTCCACAACCCAACAGTCTTGTTCTACCATATCTCTAGAACCCAACAAAATAAACAACACTCAAATTGAATGACCAGAGCTCCCAAAAATGGCCCACAAAGGTGTGCTCCTCAACAACTTCCCTGCATAAAAATGGCTTTGGCTTGGAAAATATTCAGCATAAACCTAATCTAAATGTCCTCCCATGGCCTTAAGAAGGCCTATTTTATTTAGATCTGAAGTTGGTAACCATATCCCAACTTCCCCCCAAGATCTGGCCTAAAAAAGGGCCCAATATCGCCCAAAAAGGGCCAAAAATATCCAACAACAGCTGAATAAATCAAATAAAATCACTATTATATAGTGATAAAACCCACTTTGCAACAAATATTCGGCTAAGCCCCTCTGGTTTGGGTGCACACACCCTCTACAGGGTCGGATTGGATCATATGGCCAAGCGCCAACCCCCTAGGGACAACGTGGTGGCCCCCTACTCTGATGGCTCATGGACTCATGGAGCTTGCATAGGACATGGGCCTGATCGGATGAGATAAGCCCCCCATCGATTGGCCCTCTTGGTGGTTGACCCCTGGTCTCATGGTGGCAGGTGATATGACTGGAAACCAATAGAATCAGGGCTAGTCCCCAACTGTTATATCCATGCACGATGGTCGTAGTGAAGGGTTACATGGCAGAGTCACATGGTGTTTACGCCGAGGGTTGGGGCTAGGCCCCAACCCTTTTTCTGCTCGAAGATATATTATATGCAAACATATATATAATGTTTTCACCTTGTATAACAAGAAACAACTGTGGGCAGGTTGGCTAGCCCAACCCTGGAAAAACCTAGCCCAGTTGGAGGTCGTGTGGTCAAATCTGGAAAACTCCAAAAGTTTTTGGAAAGAAACGAGCCAATTCATGGGTGCCATATCGTAGCCCATGTCTGGGCCATGTGGCACCGTTCCATACACCAAGATATATACCACTTGTTAGCATGCGATTTGACCACATTTTCTACCCAGTAAGAAACCAACCACGTCAGCACACCTGCCATGTGTCAGACCTGCCACATCATTTGTATGGGCGTGCCACGTGTCACCCTTCTAGTGGTGAAATGTGTCACCCCCATATTGGTCCACTTTTACCTACCACATCATTAGTTCGTATGCCCAATCATCTTGCCATGTCAGTCGTACGAACCCTGCCACATCAATGAAAACTATTCCTACCACATCAGTTGTACGATCGTACGACCTGTACAGTCAGCTGCCACGTGGAAATGTATGGACTGTATAGTCATCATTGTTTTTACATGTTTGGAAAAACGAAAATATCATGATATCAGGAGCACACGACATCCGTTTGAGCCTATTCAAGTTGCGTTGGGTTCTTATCGATGAGGCCTATGCACACATCTGTTTTGAAGTCATTATGAGAACTTTTATTTTTAAGCCTTTCTGAGCTCCATCAAGCTCCTGGATCCAAATATGGATCCCACCTCCCCACTAAGGACCTTTTGGTCCCCAAATGTTTACTGACCAGTCATCAAGCTCGGGATAGGCCACTAGGCTTGTTCTGTGTCTTTGAACTCTGTCCTGTGCACATGTCTCATCAAGATCAATTGTAACACAATCATGATAACTGACAGCATATTGTTACCCATTTATACCCTGTCACATATTACAAAAGCCACTATCATACATGTAGACAACATTACTAATGATAGAATAAAAAATATGACTACAAATGAGCTGATATGTTTGTAATATTTGCACGACATTAGCTTATCTTAAAGAAATCTGTGATTGATTTTCCAGTCTACAATCATCTCTTGTTCTTTCTTAAGATCGATTACTTGATTTGAAACAATTATAGGTGTGTTTCTTGCTTGAGCCTCCTTTCTTAATTATTCCATAATTTGAAGAGTTTTATTTGCCTTTACATGATGAGCATGAACCACATATTCTTGACCTGCTTTGGTTAAATAATATTGATTCTTTGTCCTATAGAAGATTTCTTTATGATCATATAAGTATGGACTACCTAATACCATTCCACATTCACTTAGTGGCACCACATCACATGTTACCTCATCCACAAACTTAGATGAAATTGAAAATTTTAATGTGCACTGCTTGGTTATGTGCATTTGATGATTGTTGCTTATCCATTTAAGTGTGTAAGGCTTATGATGTATCTGTGTTTTGAATCCAAATTTCTTAACCAATTCCTATGAAATTAAGTTATATTGAGATCCACTATCTATAAATGTGTCAACCTTAGTGTTCCTCATGATGACCCTGATGTGAAACAAGTTACTTCTATAATAAAATCCTTCACCAATTTTACCTGTCATAACAACCAATGAGACTTTATATTCGTCACCTGAATCTAATCCCAAGTGTGTGGGTCATGTTGTTGCCGCAACTGTTTTCCTCCCCTTCTTTTCCTTGAACCACTTCGGTATCTTCTTAGGATGCAAGCAAACAATGGTCCTCATCATGCCCCTCTTTCTTGCAATGCTTGCAAGAGGGCTTCTCTTCCTTTCTTGTCACTGCATTTTCCTTCTTGCAATGCCACTTCTTTTTGTCCTATTTCTTTGAAGATGATTCCCCTGATACACCCACTCATGTTTTTCTTGCTTCAATGTATGTTTCTTGAACATAAACCTCATCAATATTAGTTGGTCCAAACATGAATAAAGTATTTCGAATATGTGCAGGTAAACCTCCTATATACTTCATAAGAGTTTCTTGGGTATGTAAAGGAATATCTAACATCAATGCCATTTTACAAAAGCCATCTATGTATTCTTGCACTGTTTGTACTTTTCTTAGTTTTAAAGCTTTCCATTCAATTAACACTTTCTATTTATAACCCAAAGGATATAATTTCTTTCTAAGTGAAGAAATAAAACTTTTCCATGGTGTAAATACATTACCCACTTGTTGCGTGCCAGTTTGCAACTTGCTTTGCCACCAAATGAATGTTGTGCCTACAAGTCTAAGGGATGCCAACATGATCTGAGTTGCCTCATCCTTGATCTATTGAACACTTCAATAAACCTCCATTTGTCTGACCCAATTTTCAAGTCTCTCTGCATTAACTTCACCATCATACATGGGTAATTCAAATTTAATATCAAGTTTTAATAAAGACATTTCATTCTTATGTTTATGAACATGTTTCTTTGCATTGGATTTAGAACTTGAACTTGAAGAAGAAGGAGGTGAAGATGGAGGTGAAGGAGGAATTTCAGAAGGATCCTCTCCGTCTTCACTTTTTCCCTTTGAATATTCACCCAGAACTAGTCTCTTCCATTCCAAGTAATCATCATACAAAACCTTCATCACCTCCGACATGGCAAAGAAAGTTTTTCGAAACTCTTTCTCATCCTGAGAAAGTCCCTCTTCCGATGCCATCCTATATCTTTGAGAAGTTTTGTTTCTCAATCCAATCAATGGATTATCTTCAACAATATCACCTTCACCATGATGTATTTTTTCCCTGGTTAACATGCAAAACTCAAATCCAAACGTCAACTAGCCTTGATACCACTTAATCCGAAAAAGATCTTTTACACGACAATGGTTGAGTTATTAATGCATGTGTTTATTAACCATTTAGGAAGCTGAATGAAACAAGAAGAAATATGAAAGCCACATAAACATATACATATCTTAAATAAATCATAAACAACAACAAACCATAAACACCAATGTGATAACAGAGTTCGACAATCTCGCCTACATCTCCGGACCTTTGTCTCAGTGGGTGAAGCTTTATTATTTATGTTAGAAGCTTTAAAAGTACATAAAAATAATACCAGAAGGTTACAAAAATGATATGGTCTTGTGCTACCAAATATCTAGAACCCAACAAAAAAAACGACACTCAAATCGGATGACTAGAGCTCCCAGAAATGGATCGCAAAGGTGTTCTCCTCAACAACTTCCCTGCATAAAAATGGCTTTGGATTGGAAAATATCCAGCATAAACCTACTCTAAATTTCCTCCCATGTCCTTAAGAAGGCCTGGTTTATATAGATCTAAAGTTGGTAACCATCTCCCAACTTCCCCCCAAGATCTGGCCTCAAAAAGGGCCCAATATCCCCCCAAAAGGGCCAAAAATCTCCAACAACAGCTGAATAAATCAAATAAAATCACTATTATATAGTGATAAAACCCACTTTGAAATAAATATTGGGCTAATCCCCTCTGGTCCTGGTGCATGCCCCCGCTACAGGGTCACATTGGCTCATATGGCCAAGCACCAACCCCCTACTCCATTGGCTCCTGGATTCGTGGCGCTTGCATAGGACCTGGGTTCGATCGGACGGGATAAGACCCTCGCCGATCGGCCCTCTTGATGGTTGACCTCTGGTCTCATGGTGGCAGGTGATATGACCGGATCCCAATAGAATCAGGGTTATCCCCTAACTATTATATCCATGCGCGATGGTCGTGGTGAAGGGTTACATGGCAGGGTCCCATGGTGTTTACGCTGATCCCTTTTTCCGCCCGGACATATATTATATGAAAACATATATATAATTTTTGTGCCTTGTATAACAAGAAAAAAATGTGGGTGGGTTGGCTATCCCAACCCTGCCAAACCCTATCCTGGTCGGAGGTCGTGTGGTCAAATCCAGTAAACTCCAAATTTTTTTGCAAAGAAATGAGCCAATGGTTGGGTGCCACATGCAACCCATGTCTGGACCATGTGGCATCATTCCATACACCAAGAGATCTGTCAGTTGTCACCACGTGATTGGACCACGTCTATTACCCAGTCAACAACCAACCACGTCAACACACTTGCCACATGTCAGATCTACCATGTCATCAGTCTGTATGCCCAGTCAGCCTGCCACGTCAGTTGTACGGACCCTGCCACATCAATGCCAACTATTCCTACCACGTCATATGTACGATCGTACAACCTGTATAGTCAACTGCCACATGGAACTGTATGGACTGTACATTCATCATTTTTTTTTGCCTGTTTGGAAAAATGAACAGATCACGATATCATGAGCATATGACGTTTGTTTGATCTCGTTCAAGTTGTGTTGGGTTTGTATCAACGAGACCTATGCACATGTTCATTTTTAAGCCATTTTGAGAAATTTTATTTTTAGGCCTTTCTGAGCCCCATCAAGCTCCTGGATCCAAATCTAGATCACACCTCCCCACTAAGGACCTTTTGGTCCCCAAAAGGTTACTGAACAGTCATCAAACTCGGGATAGGCCACCCGACTTGTTCTCTGTCTTTGAAACCTGTCTTATGCACCTGTCTCATCAAGATCAACTGTAACACAATCATGATAACTGATAGCATATTGTTAGCCATTTGTACCTTGTCACATCTTACTGAAGCCAATATCACCCATGTAGAAAACATTACTATTTATAGCATCAAGAATACAACTACAAATGAGATGATATGTTTGTAATATTTGAACGACAATAGCTTATCTTGAAGCAAACTGTGATTAATTTTCCATTCCACAATCATCTCTTGTTCTTTCTTAAGATCGATTACTTGATTTGAAACAATTATATGTGCATTGCTTTCTTGAGCCGCCTTTCTCAATTGTTCCATAGTTTGAAGAGTTTTATTTGCCTTTACATGATGAGCATGAACCACATATTCTTGACTTGCTTTGGTTAAATGATATTGATTCTTTGTCTGGTAGAAGATTGCTTTACGATCATATAAGTATGGACTGCCTAAGACCATTCCACATTCACTTAGTGGCACCACATTACATGTTACCTCGTCCAAAAACTTAGATGAAATTCCAAATTTTAATGTGCACTGCTTGGTTATGTGCATTTAATGATTGTTGCTTATCCATTTAAGTGTGCAAGGCTTATGATGTATCTATGTTTTGAATTCCAATTGCTTAACCAATTCCTGTGAAATTAAGTTAGATTGAGATCCACTATATATCAATGTGTCAACCTTAGTGTTCCTCATGATGACCTTGATGTGAAACAAGTTACTTCTACAATCAAATCCTTCACCAATTTTACCTGTCATACCAACCAATGAGACTTTATATTCGTCACTTGAATCTGATCCCAAGTATATGGGTCGTGTTGTTGTCGCAACTGTTTTTCTCCCCTTCTTTTCCTTGAACCACTTCGGTCTCTTCTCAGGATTCAATTGCCAACAACGGTCCTCATCATGCCCCTCTTTCTTGCAATGATTGCAAGAGGGATTCTCTTCCTTTCTTTTCACTGCATTTTCCTTCTTTCCATGCCACTTCCTTTTGTCCTCTTTCCTTGAAGATGATTCCCCTGATACACCCACTCATGTTTTCCCTGCTTCAATGTATGTTGCTTGAACATAAACCTCATCAATATTAGTTGGTCCAAACATGAATACAATATTTTGAATATGTGCAGGTAAACCTCCTATATACTTCATAAGAGTTTCTTGGGTATGTAAAGGAATATCTAACATCAATTCCATTTTACGAAAGCCATTTGTGTATTCTTGCACTGTTTGTCCTTTTCTTAGTTTTAAAGCTTTCCATTCAATTAACACTTTCTCTTTATAACCCAAAGGATATAATTTCTTTCTAAGTGCAGAAATAAAACTTTACCATGATGTAAATACATTACCCACTTGTTGCGTGCCATTTTTCAACTTGTTTTTCCACTAGATGAGTGTTGTGCCTGCAAGTCTAAGGGAAGCCAACTTGATCTTGGTTGCATCGTCCTTAATCTGTTGCACACTGTAATAAACCTCCATCTGTATGACCTAATTGTCAAGTCTCTCTACATTAACTTCACCATCATACACGGGTAATTTGAATTTAACATCAAGTTTAATAAAGGCATTTCATTCTTATGTTTATGAACATGTTTCTTTGCATTGGATTTAGAACTTGAAATTGAAGAAGAAGGAGGTGAAGGAGGAATTTGAGGAGGATATTCTCCTTCTTCAGTTTTTCCCTTTGAATATTCACCCAGAACTGGTCTCTTCCATTCCAAGTAATCATCATACAAAACCTTCATCATCTCCGACATGGCGAAGAAAGTTTTTCGAAAATATTTCTCGTCTTGAGAAAGTCCCTCTTCCGATGCAATCCTCTCACTTTGAGAAGTTCTCTTTCTCAATCCAATCAATGGATTCTCTTTAACAAGATATCCTTCACCATGATGTATCTTTTCCCTGGTTAACATGCAAAACTCAAATCCAAACGTCAACTAGCTCTGATACCACTTGAACTGAAAAGATCTTTTACACAACAATGGTTGAGTTATTAATGCATGTGTTTATTAACCATTTAGGAAGATGAATGAAAGAGGAAGAAATATGGTAGCCACATAAACATATACATATCTTAAATAAATCATAAACAACAACAAACCATAAACACCATTGTGATAACGGAGTTTGGCAATCTCGCCTACATCTTCGGGCCTTTGTCTTAGTGGGTGAAGATTTCTTATTTATGTTCAAAGCTTTAAAATTACATCACAATAGTGCCAAAAGGTTAAAAAACTAATATGTTCTTGTTCTACCAGATCTCTAGAACCCAACAAAAGAAACAACACTCAAATCAGATGATCGGAGCTCCCCGAAATGGCTCACAAAGTTGTGCTCCTCAACAACTTTCCTGCATAAAAATGGCTTTGGCTTGGAAAATATTCAGCATAAAACTTCTTTGAATTTCCTACCATGGCCTCAAGAAGGCCTGGTTTATATAGATCTGAAATTGGTAACCATATCCCAACTTCCCCCCAAGATTTGGCCTAAAAAAGGACCCAATATCCCTCAAAAAGGGCCAAAAATCTCCAACAACAACTGAATAAATCAAATAAAATCACTATTAAATAGTGATAAAAACCACTTTTCAACAAACATTGGGCTAAGCCCCTCTAGTCTGGGCATGATCCCCCTCTACAGGGTCACATTAGCTCATATGGTCAAGTGTCATCCCCTAGGGGCTGCGTGTTGGCCCCCTACTCCGCTGGCTCCTGGATTCATGGCACTTGCATAGGACCTGGGCCCGATCAGATGAGATAAGATCCCCACCAATTGACCCTCTTGGTGGTTGACCCCCGGTCTCGTGGTGGCATGTGATATGACCGAATCCCAATAGAATCGGGGCTAGTCCCCAACTGTTATATCCACGCGCAATGGTTGTAGTGAAGGGTTACATTGCAGGGTCTCGTGGTGTTAACGCCGAGGGATGGGTATGAAAACATATATATAATGTTTGTTCCTTGTATAAAAAGAAACAATTGTGGGTGGGTTGGCTAGCTTAGCCCTGCCAAACCCTATCCTGGTCGGAGATCATGTGGTCAAACCCGGTAAAATCCAAAAGTTTTTACAAAGAAATGAGCCAATGCCTAGGCCACATGGCACCATTCCATATTCCAAGAGATCTGCGACTTGTCAGCACATGATTGGACCATGTCTAATACCCATTCAACAACCAATCGCATCAGCAGACCTACCACATGTCAGACCTTCCACGTCATCTGTACGGGCATGCCATGTGTCACCCTTGCAGTGGTGACACGTGTCACCCCCATATTGGTCCACCTGTACCTGCCATGTCATCATTATGTACACCTAGTTAGTTGTACAAACCCTACCAAGTCAATGCCAACTGTGCCTGCCACATCATTTGTACGACTTGTACAATCAACTTCCACCTGGCACTTTACGAACTGTACAGACTATACAATCATCATTTTTTTACTTGTTTGGAAAAATGAACAGATCATGATATCAGGAGAATACGACGTCCTTTTGATCTCGTTCAAGTTGTGTTGGGTTCGTATCGACAAGGCCTACGTACACGTCTGGTTTGAAGCCATTCTGAGAACTTTAATTTTTAGGCCTTTCTGAGCCCCATCAAGCTCCTATATCCAAATTTAGATCAGACGCCCCCCTACTATGGCCGAGGGAGAGTCACTCTTATGGAAATGCCTCTTGCTAGACTAGTAGGGAGCATCACTGACGCCTCCTGCCAATGCCATTAGGAGCGTTAGCCCTGTTAGGGTGGTTTTAACCAATCCCACCTTATTCAATGCGTTGACTCCGAGATACTTCTGGTGGTTATGATCGAGGGATGATTCATAGGATTGAGTCTCTCCTTTTTCGGTAATAAATCCTAACTTATGGAGGAAAGATCTCAACCTTTCCTTGATATTATAAGTTGGTTGAACCTCTCAAAGCCTCTATATAAACAAGGTCTCTCAAGGGTGAAAGCGATTAGAAATAATTAAGATCTAAAGCATAACAAAATTTGGTTTCATTCATCAACATATAGTAAGGGGATGGATAGGAGAAGCATTGGAGGAGGCTTGCATCACATCATGATTGTAAGTTCCATTATTTCTTATATTAATAAACTTGGCCTATTTCCCAATTTTCATCTTGTTTCAAGTTTATGTATGAATGATTGTGGCATCTAACTTGTTACAAGTAGTAGAAGAAGAGCGCAATTCTATTTATTTGTAGACTACATTTGGAGTTGGACTGGATCCAACAGTGCAACAATAAAGAGAAACGAGGACAACTGACAGAAAAAGGTGTCTCATTTTCTTCTGTTTCCTCTCTTATTTCACGCATAAATAGGTGGAAACCATGAATGTTAGTGTCTATTTGTTCTAGTTGTCTTAATTGAAGAAAACCCAACTAAGGGGAGCTCAACCTGTCCACAGGGTGGTATTTCTCACAACAATTTTTGGCGACTCCACTAGGGAAGATTATTTCCTTGGCTTTTAACCCTTTGTCTTAGTATGTTACTTGATTGGATGTTTGGTTTTTGAAGTCTTCTTTTCTTTTCACCTCTATTGATTAGCTTACAAAGTATTCAAAACACTTTGGTTGAATCTGGGATAAGTCTGATCATGTTTTCCCTTCTTTTTTAGTAATGACACTCCCCTATAGTGGCCTACAAAACGTCAGTGAAACCCCCTTTTTATAGGATTTTTAGGAGAGTCACTCTACCTTTGACACCATGTACTCTTTTTCCAAGGAGCATCGCCCTTTCCTAGGTTGGTTTCTGGGCCTTTTTGGTCTATGTTTCTCAGTCTGATTTTGTCCCATATTCTTCTATAATCTCTTTAGACTTTGATTGTTTAGTTTTGATTGCGAGTATCACTCTTCTTGTCTTGTTTCTTGTGTATTACCTCTGATCAAGTTTTGAAAAGTTTATAATTTGGTCAAGGTTGGACAAATCCTTGAAACTCAATTTTTCATTTTCAACAGTCTTTTTCTTATCAGATTATACAATCATTTGAATTCTGTACTTTTCTTCCTAAAAATAATTTCAAGCATTCTGCTAGTCAGTTTTGGGAGCCTTTTCTATCAATTTGGAAGTAGTTTGTTGACAATTGATTATTGCAATTCACTTATATTTTGAAATATGGAATTTTTTAGAGCCGATTGTGCTATCAATTGGTCTCAAATCCTTTGGTTTTAAGACTTTTTAAGAGTGATTGTTTCATTTGCGAGTGCATATTTGTTTGAGAATTCTTTTTCTTCTCATTATCTTATATCTTAGCTTTGAACTATTTCATGCTCATTGAAAGAACAAAAGCATTAAATGAATTCCATTTAATCTTATTTGCATCAAACAAAGAAATTAATGCATTCTAAATCATTAGAAGTAGAGTTGTAGTGAAAGAATTAAAGAACTTAACATTCATTGGTTTTGAAGTTTTAAAGAATTCTATTTTGAAAATTTGGCAAACATTTGGATCCTTCATTTAAGTGAAAAACAAATTGTAGAGAGTGTTGCATGAATTGAGTATTGCATTGAGTGTTTAATGGTATTTGGAAGAAAAAGAAACCTCTTATCCCTTTTGTAAGTAGGATTCATTGAACGAAAGTGTGCATTTCATCTTCCTACTACATGGTTTTTGGAGTTAGGTCAAAACATCATTAGTTTCATCTTCGTCCACCCTTGAGTAAAAAAATATCTAAAGAATCAACCATGCGTAATTAAAATAAACTAGACTTTTTATTTATAGAACACCAACAATAGTCTAGGAGTTAGAATCTTTGGACTAGGGAAAGTGAGCAACTTGTCCAATATTAATAAATAGACTATAGAATACTAAAGAGTGGTCAAACCCATTTGTTGTATAGGCATAGCTAGGAACCCCCTCTAACATAGGGGATAAACATGAGGTCGTGTGCAGAAGAGCCACAAAGATTACCCCTCCAAATCTTGACCAATTGTAGCGGAAAGAGCGTATGTTGGGGGTTCTTCTTGAGAAACCACTGGTTTCATTTGGTCTCGGTGCTTTGTGAATCCCAAATCCATTCAGGGTCCTTGAGAGTTTTACCGATCCACTTCTCTGTCAGAAAATTGGCTTAGGTTGATGGATATTTGGTATGTATTTTTGGTTGTCATTGATGTCAACCATTGGAGAGTGATATTGTATATTGATTTCAACCCTTAGTGATTGATGTCAACCCTTGGAGAAAGTCTGATAGTGAATTCTGGTAGCACAAAATTTTGGGTAATGGACCCAAGTTTTTTTTTATGTATAATGGTATGAGTTTTGATATATTTGCAGGTAAGACTATTCTAGATGGATAGTACATGTCATGTCATTTCTATTGGTATGTGGAACATCACATAACTCCTCAAGGTTTGAGAGTTATGGCCTTACGAATTTGGAGGACCCTCATATGTTGGCTTGAAGCCCCAAAAGGTCAAAGAAGTCAAAGTGCTTGCAAAGAAGAAATAATTTAAATAATAAAGTGAAGTGACAAAGTCAAAAAGGATTATTTAAATAATAAAGTGAAGTGACAAAGTCAAAGAGGATGATTTAAATAATAAAGTGAAGTGACAAAGTCAAAGATGATTATTTAAATAATAAATTGAAGTGACAAAGTCAAGGAGGATTATTTAAATAATAAAGTAAATGTAAAACTTTCTAATTATAAAAAGTGGTTATAAGTGGGTTAGCCCTAAAATAAGGAAATTGGGTTAAGATGGTTAAAAGGTAACCCCTTGACGAAGCTACATGAAAGTATAAATAAGAGGCAAGGCTCTCTCATTTTAATTACACTTGAGCATATTGAATATCTATAGGTGATTGAGGTAACCAAAGGATATCTAAGCCAAATTTCATAGGGAAGGTAAAGTAAAGAAGGCCAAAATTCAAGGGAGGATACATTCTTTTGATGATGTTTTCTAAGGTATGATATTTATAGGTCATCTCACCATTTTCAGACCGTGAAATTGGGAGGCCATTAAGGAAACATATGAAAGTATATATGGTACGAATTTCAGCTTGTGGGTCGTTGTATTTTTGGAGTTACACTCCATGGAAAATACGGTTTGTGGCTAGTCCTGAAACTAGTCTAAAACAAGTGTTTCGGGTAAAAACATCGTAACTTCTTTATAACAGATCCAAATTTAGTAAGACCAAATGTGTTGGTTATAGTACAGTCTGTAGTGTTATGTGTAAAATTTTCAGATCCATACAACAAATATTCCATGCGGGGCACGCTCTACAAGTTTGCTCTCTAGAATAAGCCAAAATTCAACAAGGTATGACATTTTTGCTATAACTCCTTTTCTGAGAGGTTCCAAGTAGTGACACCTGGAGGAATTGTATAAACACACTGAAGAACATTGTGTATTGTTTTCATATATTTATTCATTACAGGTACAATAGTTATGATTATTTCAAGTTAGGGTTGTTGACTAATCCAAAACTAGTCATGTGAGACTAAAGTAAAGTTTGATGAAAATTCTAGTCTCTTGTTTTTAAAGTTAAGGAATGTTTGTAGGTATGTGATCATATACACAAGCTCTATTATAGAGTTACAAATCATATTTGGATGATGAAATTGATGAGGTCTTTTGGTTGAGGTACATGTTGGGTACATGGTTGAGACAAGTAGTTGATGAGTTGGCACATATATGAGGTGTATATTTGATGATGTTGTTACATCTTGATGACTCATAGTTGATGAGTAGTTGATACATGATTGGTACATACTTGGTACATGGTTAGAAGCACTTGTTAGTAGTATTGTTGACACATGGTTTATGGATGATGTAGCATACTTGTATTGGTATATTATTAGAAGCACATATTGATCTTGGTGATGATTATGAGTTGTTGTGTTATGCTTGGTTGATGCACTTGTTTATGGTATAGGTTGATTACAGGTTGGTGCATGGTTTATGCACTTTTTTATGGTATAGGTTGATTATAGGTTGAGGTACAGGTTGATGCATGGTCGATGCATGGTTCGGGCTATTGGTACAGGTTGTTTTGTGCAGGTTTATTGGTACAGGTTTACAATAGTATATCTCACAGTGATAGTGTGAAAATGGTTCCATCATTCTACTTCTACGTTAGGGCGGTTGGATGGGGCAAGGAAAAGTGGTTGTAGCCACCTTCCGGTTGTAGCTGAAGAACATAGGGGGTTGTAGACAGAGAATTGGGGAGTTGGAGCTTCCCTCATGTTCTAGCCTGAGAAACTAGGGGGCTGGAGCCTCCTTCCATTTGTAGCTGGAAAACAAAGGAAGTTGGTGCTTCTAATGAATGTAATTCTTAAAGACATATAATAAAAAACATTTTGTGGTTTTCTCCTGCTTTGGGTTTCCACATAAAACACCGGTGTACTGTGTATGTGTGTGATTTCCCATTTATTCATTATTTATTTACTCTACAACTATTGGATGATAATGCTACATTGATATAACACTTGCATTTTATGGTGAAAAGGATTATATTGCTCTATTACTGATTCACCCCCCCTCTTAGTAATTCAACATTGTCTTTAGTTCTCTTGGACTCATATATCATGCCCATATGTTCGGTCTCGACTGTCGAGTGTACCCCGTCAGAGGTCAACTGAGAGTTGGTATCCTTAGTGACCTTTCCTATGTGTCTAAAGAGGTGACTGTGGGGGGATTCCCATGATACCTAGGGCAGGCATCGTATCACACCTTTTGTACTCTTGGAGGGTGATCACATGAAGCAAGGGTCACTTGGACTAAGAAGGGCTTATGCATGGAGTTTGGGGTAAATACTTCCCATTTCTTCTTTAACGTCTTGATATCCTGTCTTCAGAAGATCCTACCATCTATTGTTTTCTTGATTGATTACCTTTAGATTTTTATAAGTGTGTTCTTTCGTGACTTGTAGTTGGCCCTAGAATTGTGATTTTTGTTAGAAAAACAGGATCGCAGAGCAATAAAATAAAACAAATGAGGAAAAAAAACACATAAGATACACAATACAATAGAGACACAGATATACATGGTTCACCCAGTGTGGGATACATCCACCAGAGAAATTTCCAAGTCGTTCCTTTTTATTATCCAACAAAATGAAGGGATACAACCTACAACACACTCGTTATAACTTCCTCTTCTTTCTCTCATAGTATCCTCTATGAGAATACAATATTCATAACAATACACTGCCGCAATACAATTCCCTCATAAAAGAGGGTTTCCTTCTAGGGTAAAAATCCCTAAAAATAACTTCTACCATCATATGTGCGACCTTATAATGAACGGTCCAGATTGACTATGAAATTACAATATTTTACAAGGCAATTTTTCCAAATTCCCATGATAGTTGTGGGGGGGAATCCCCCCCACACCCTCGTGTTAAGGAATGGGATCCAAGCACAGATGAAACAAACCTCTGAATCGAGATGATAATCAGGCTCCACAACCAACAGTCTCCCACTTGGAGATTGATCACAACAACTCCATTGTTGTTGTACTTGTTGGACTATACTCCACCTTGGACCTAGAAAATTTCTCATCTTCACCTTCATGGTTGAAGGCCAACTGAAACTGAGAAGGAACACAGTTTCTCCCTGGTTACTCCATTTGTTAACATGTCTGCAGGATTTTGGCTAGTACGTATCTTTTCCAACTTCAAATGTCCATCTTCCAAGACAGATCGTATGAAATGGTACCTGAGTTGTATATGATTAGTCTTCAAATGGAAGGCTGAGTTGTTTGCAAGATTAATGACACTCTTACTATCACAGTACAACCTGTTGTTCTCCAACTTCTTTCCCAATTCCTCCATAAACCTTTGTAACCAAATAATTTCTTTACTAGCTTCTGTAGCAACAACATACTCTGCTTCTATTGTTGAAAGTGCAACAACTTTTTGTAGTTTCGAAATCCAACTTAATGTTGTTCCACCTAAAGTAAAAACATACCATGTGGTGCTCCTCCTACTATGTTTATCACCTACCATATCTAAATCAACATATACTTGTAGAACAATGTTTGAATCTCCAAAACATAATGCATGAGTAGTAGTACCTCTAAAATACCCGAGAATCCACTTTACTGCCTCCAAATGTTCTTAACCTTGATTTTTTTGGAAGGTTTACAGTTGGGAGTAAGCTTGTCATTGATGGCAAGAACAACAATGGCAAAGATCAGCGATGTCAAAGAACAACGATGGCAAGAACAATGAAATCGCGAAGTGACAAAATCTCAAAGCGGCGAAATCGCGAAGGTGGACGAAATCGCGAAGCAGTGAAATCGCAAAGTGGCGAAATCGCGAGAAGATCTGGGCCGTAGGATCTGGGGTATCTATGAAGGCTCAATATCCGTTAGATATGGTGAAGATTCAAGGTGGATAAGTCCAAGAGTCATCCAACTCCCCAAAACTGTGAAGGAATCCTGGTCATCCATCGGGGACAGTCGTGGACTATTGATCAAGAGGACGCGTGGCAGAAGATCGTCATGTCCCTGACTGGAAAGTCAAAGGAACGGGGTTCCCTAACTTCTCGAATTCATGATATGCGAAATCGTGAAATAATCTCGACCGTCAGATCACCAAGGGTTCTGGACCGTTGATCTAAGCTCCATCTCAGAGCTTCGCCTATCGCGACTTGGAGAGGTAAGAAACATAACCTTCAAAATCACGATATGTGAAATCGTGATTTAATCGCAGCCATCAGATCAAGGTGTGATCTGGATCGTCGAATCCATTTCAGAGTTTCACGACTCGCGACTTGAAGAGGCAAGAAATATGACCAATTAAATCGCGATATGCGAAATCGCGATTTAATCGCAAGCGTCAGATCAAGGTGTGATCTGGACCGTCGACTCCATTTTGGAGTTTCGCGACTCGCGACTTGGAGAGACAAGAAATATGACCATTGAAATTGTGATATGAGAAATCGCGATTTAATTGCAATCGTAGATTCATCGAGATCGTGGACTGTTGATCTCAGCTCCATCTTGGGGTTTCAGGGATCGCAACTTGGAGAGTCGAGATGCCCCATCTCCAGACTCACGAAAATGTGAATTCGCGAAAAGTGCTTTATGCATAAGCGTGTGGTCTCAGCCGATGGTCACACCATCGAAGAGATGAAGAGAAGAGTACGTGCAGACAAGCTTCTTTTCGGTGTTTCAGGGATCGCGACTTGGAGAGTCGAGATGCCTCATCTCCAGATTCACGAAATGCAAAATCGCGAAAGCTCTTGGTCATAGCCATGGTCATATAAAGGAAGGAGCTAGTGCATCAAAGCTCTGTTTTGGAGTTTCGGAACTCATGACATGGAGACTCAAGATTTCTCATCGCAGAATCTCCGAATTGCGAAATGGGTAAATAACACAAGAACCCATCAGAGTTAATCCAATGATGCAGGTGAATCTGAGCATAATCGAAGGGCTATTGTTGCATGTCACGGTGTAACTGGCAGAAACCACTGATGGTTTCTACTAGAGGACTCGAAGACACTTCAGGGTGATTGACAGAGGAGATGAAGAGTCTCTGGGAATCTTCAAGAGGGATGAAGATGCTCGTGGAGGTGATTGACAGCTAGATGAGCATTTAAGCTTGTAACTATAACAAAGAAGGTGAGCTCGACTGTCACAGATAAGACGAAGAGTCTCAACTACCAGAGAGGCTGAGGAATCTCAACATAACATACAGTGATGTTGAACGATTGGAAAAATGGCCAGAGAAGCTAAAGAGTCACGATGATGATAAAAAAAAGCACTTGAGTTGTAGAGGATATTGACGCGGTGTGAGTATGAAGAGGTATTGCACACATTGCATGCACAAGGTGCACAAAAGCTATAAATACACAGTACATAGAAGACATGCGGTTGTTGTGGTTGCGGGGATTGTTTTGGATGTTGTTGAAGGTGATTCATGCATGAAGAAGGATCAGAGTGCAGCAACTGAAAAGAACAAAAGAAGAATTGTGCAGTGAATGGAGATGGTGCACAGAGCATAAAAGAAGAAGAACAGAATGGGCAACAGATGCATGCTGGAAGACAGCGAGGAAGTCTGAGTAGCAAAATCTTGCAGAACAATGATGAGATTGGTAAGTTGTTATTGAACAATATATCACTGTAATAGGTTTTAGTATTTCATATTAAAAAACCAACGAGGTTTGGAGGTGCTAGGGAGGACTGGTGTCCTCAGAGGTTCAAGTGGGGGCTTGACCACAGGGAGTTGGTGCTTCCTTCTAGTTGGTGCTAGAGAAACCAGGGAGTTGGTGCTTCCTTCTAGTT
>ML840827.1:62103-72430 GCA_009831015.1 Picea engelmannii | reverse complement strand
AATTGAATCAACAAAACCATTCATTTCATAAAAGATAGTAAACCAATTAAAATGTTCGCAAAATCCCTCAATTATAATAATTTAGCACAACAACGTTCATTTAGATAATTGTAGTTTAGTTAAGAAATTATAAATATACATATATACATATTTTCTTTTCAAAAAGGGGGAAAACAATAAATTCTACTATAAGGCGAAATCCCCACACACTATCAACTATTTCTATTCATCCTTCTTCCCTAACTTACTTCCATCTTCCATCCCTATCCTTCCTCTGCTGGACTATCTTGGAGCGTCAACTATATTGACCTAGCTCCAAATAGAACCCGTAAGCGGAAGTGTCAAATCTCTTGACCAAGCTTCCCTAGTAGGAAATTGATAGTCATCATCACACGTCTAGGGGAGCGTGAGCTAACACCGTCCTCCCATGACTCCAGGTTTCAGAGCATACACGGTGGGAAATGCCTCCACCCTTCCTAATAGAACTAGGGTTCACACCCTACCATGGAACATACAGTGGCACTGTGTTGTTGGGAATTTTGTCATTGTATATTCAGTTTTAGGCAGTCTCACCACCTGAAAACCTTAACTGGTCCATATATCATAGCAATGCATTCAAACCAACATAATTTAACATACAAAGATTCATACCATATTGTTTCTCGGTCGGTGTTCACGACATCAAATTTTATTATCATTATCCTTTGGCTATTTCATAGCCCATTGACCTTCAGATTAGTCTATAACACAAACTCATACATATCTATGCACTATAATCATGCAAATGCATTCAACCATAATCTCAATTTGGTATCCACGTACCAACAAATTTAATTGTCAAAATTTTCAAGTTAGAAATAGATCGCATAATATCCCCATAATTAAAATAATGTTAAACATTCATAGAATTGACATTCACATAATATATTTCATAATATCCATCATCATTCAAATAACGTTAAACATTCATAGAATTTTCATTCACATAATAGATTGCATAATTTCCATCATCATTCAAATAACGTTAAACATTCATAGAATTGGCATTCACATAATAGATTGCATAATATCCATGATTATTCAAATAACGGTAAACATTCATAGAATTGACATTCACATAAGTTCATACGTCTTAAAAGTTCAAGTGTATCATTAATAGTTTCACAGTGAATAGAAAATAAAGGTGATTAGGCCTTAGGTAATTCTAGCTGTCTAAGTCAAAAGGTGGCATTACATACACCCAATCTTCAAGAAAGATATTCCCTAGGTGGTCAAAAAAGTGAGGGATGATCTCTCCGTAAGGTCTCGACATCCTCCCAAGTAGCAGATCCTAGGCTACACTTGTCTCACTTGACCTTAACTTGGTCTACCAAACGGTTTCTGAACTGTCAGGCCCTACGGTCCAATATGCGTAATGGTTCTACCGTGAGGGTTCCCACGTCCGATACCTGCAATTACTTCCAATTCAGTTTATGAGATTCGTTAGTAACATAATGACGTAGAACAAATACATGAAAAACATTATGAGTTTTATGCAAGTGGGGTGGCAATACAAGACGATAGGCAACGGGTCCATTTCTCTCTTGGATTTTGAACGGTCCTATAAATCAAGGCGACAACTTTGTCCCCTTCCCGAACCGAATGGTACTCTTATTAGGCTTGATACGAATGAAAACTTGATCTCCCACTTTATAACTTTGGTCAATCCTATGTGCATCAACATAAATTTTCTATCTATCATGTGCTTCCTTTAGCCTTTGCCTAATCTGAATCACCTGTTCCTCCATCTCTTGAATCAATTCTGGTTGAACTATCACTCGGTCTTCTAACCTTTCCCAACTCAATGGTGTTCTACATGGCCTTCCATACAGAGCTTCGTAGGGTGGCATTCCAATGGATCTATGAAAAATTTTATTGTAGGTGAACTCTACCAAAGGTAGGTACTTCTCCCAATGGGTTTGGTTATCCATAACATACATCCTAAGCATGTCTTCCATAACCTGATTTACTCTCTCAATTTTCCCATCTGTTTATGGATGATAATCTATTCTTAAGTTCAACTAAGTCCCCAACGCTGACTGCAAACTTGTCCAAAACCTAGAAGTGAATCTGGAGTCCTTGTTTGAAATAATCTTCTTGGGTAACCCGTGCAAATAGATGAACTCTCTTACAAATACGCATGCCACATCAGTGACATCATAAGTGTCTCTAACCGAAATAAAATGAGCACGCTCAGTCAACTTATAAACTATCACGAGAATGACATTGTGTCTATGCGATGTGAGCGGAAATCCCACAACAAAATCCATAGAAATGACTTCCCATTTGGACATAGGGACATCATGTGGTTGTAGGAAACCTTCCGGGTGGTGGTGGTCATCTTTCACTTGTTGACACTCTAGGCACTTGGCAACGAAATGGACTACATCACACTTCATTCCTATCCAAAAGAAAAGCTTCTTCATGTCTGCGTACATTTTCTTCACACCCGGATGCACACAATAAAGTGCTCTATGGGCTTCCTTGAGTATGATGCTTCGAATACCCCCACCTTCGGGGATGCACATCCTTCCTTGATATCTTAATAGTCCATCTGCTGCTAGGCTATATCCTTCATACTTTGGATCTAATTTCCTTCCACTATGTAGGGTTGAAGTAACCTTTAAATACCAACTATCTCCAAGAAGTTTCCACAACACATGCTCCCTAAGATTGACTTTTAAGGGTACCAAGGAGAAGACACATGGTCTCCTACTCAAGGCATCCGCGACCACATTTTCCTTTCCCTTGATGTAAGAAATTCCAAAATCGTACTCACTCATAAACTCACTCAATCGCCTCTGCCTGACATTGAGATCCCTTTGAGTGAAGAGATGTTTTAAACTTTCATGGTCCATTTTAAGCTCAAAGTTTCGCCCCACTAGATAATGCCTCCAAAGTTTCAGAGCTATCATTACAATTGCTAACTCTAAATTGTGAGTAGCATAAATCTCCTCATGTTGATTCAACTTCCTCGACACATATGTTATCAATACTCCATCCTGCAATAGCACGGCTCCCAACCCTTGCTTCGAGGCATCCATGTAGACTGTGCAGTCTTTTTCCATATCCGACACCCGTAGAATTGATGTACTAGTTAGTAACCTCTTAAGCTCAATGAATGCACTATCACATTATCCTGTCCATTCATACCAGACCCCCTTGCGCTGCAAAGTGGTGATGGGTTTCGCTATTTTAGAGAACCCTTCCACAAATCTCTGATAATAACCCGCTAGCTCCATGAAGATTCTTACCTCATGAGCATTTTTCGGCACTGGCCATTCCATAATGGCCTTTACCTTTTTTGGGTCCACAGACATTTCTTCACCAAAAATGATATGACCTAAATAGTGAATTTATTTCTGGAAGAAAGAACACTTCAAAAAATTTCCATATAATTTGTTCTCTCTAAGGCACGACAACACCACTCTCAAGTGTTCCTCATGTTCTCTTTCGTTCTTGGAATAGATGAGGATATCATCCAAAAAGACCCATACAAAGTGGTCTAAGTACTTTATAAATACACCATTCATGAGGCTCATGAATACTACTAACGCATTGGTCAAGCTGAAAGGTACTACAACAAACTCGTAATGCCCAAACCGAGTTCAGAATGCATTTTTAGGAATATCACCTTCCTTAATACTTAACTGGTGATACCATGATCACAAATCATTTTTTGAGAAAACCGTTGCTCCTTTCATCTAATCAAAGAGATCATCTATCTGTGGCATTGGGTACCTATTTTTCATTGTAGCGTGGTTCAAGTCCATGTAATCTATACACAATCATAAGGAACCATCCTTCTTCTTCACAAAAATTACTGGCACACCCCAAGGTGGGACACTAGGCCTTATTAGCCCTAAGTCGAGTAGTTCTTTCAACTGCATCTGCAACTCACAAATTTATGGCGCTATCATCCTATACAGAGTCTTGGAAATTGTCTCCGCACCAGGTTTTAGCTCAATGGTAAAATCAAGCTCCCTCTTAGGAGGTAACCCTGGAAATTATTTCGGAAAAACATCCTTAAACTCTGACAATACTAGGTATTGATCCAAGGAGGGTCCTTTCCTTTCATTGACTGCTTCCACTACATATAATCGACAACCTTACCTCATGCAACGTTTAACCTTCATGGTCGAGATAAAGCGTAGAGACACTTTCCTCCGTACATTGTGGATCTCTACTAACCTTCTTTCATCGTCAACACAAAGCACCCTTTTTGTGAAACAATATACCATATCTCGATGGACTTCTAACCGGTCCATTCCAATGATTAGGTCATACATCCCCAGAGCAGTGACATACACCTTCAACCTAGTAGTACACACTCCCAGGTCTACTAGACAATTTTTGATGCTAGGTACTACCGCTTGTTTTTCCCCTGAATCCATCTCGACTTGTTTAAATTCATCATGATTATAGGTTGTCAACCCACACTTTTCTAATGCCGAAGGAGAAATGAAACTATCTGTAGCACCAGAATCAAATAAAATTTTAACATTGACATGATTTAGCGTACCTAACGACTCTGCCACTGTGGATTGATGTTCTGCCTGGGGATTATTAACCGCTGCATAAATCTGGTGGTTACTACTCGCTCTTCCCATCGAGGCCTTTCCTTCTCTATGCACAAATCTCGCTTGCAACTCTGGGCAGTCACGCTGGTAATGGGGTCCTCCACACCCCCAACAAGTAACACGATATGGAACCTGCACACTTCCCTGTGACGGTCTCTGAAATGAGTTCTTTCCCCTTGAGCCCTTGCCCCTACTTGTTACTCCTTGAGAAGGTCATGGACCTACCTACGTCATTGGTGATGAGTGGGATGCTACACTCGCTGCCATTGAAATACTTGTAGCAACTGTTCTAGGTGCGACTCTATTTCCATAAGGAGGTGGCCTAGAGCTTCCTCCCCTGGAGAAGGTCCTAAGGGCCTTCCCCATGAATCCAGGATGCTATGGAAAGGTTGATCTCATACCTCCATTTAAGCTCATGTGCTCCTCTGCATAACATGCATTTTCAACTGCTTCAGTTACTGATGATGGTTTTCACATCCGTACCATGGCCCTTATCTTAGGGTTTAACCCATACACAAAACGTTCTGCCTATCGTTGATTGGTATCCATGTACGAGACATATTTTACCAACTCCATGAACCTGATCTCGTACTCTTCCACAGTCCTGTTTCCCTGAACTAGAGCATGAAATGCTCCCATCTGTTGTTCCTCGTAGTAAGCCGACAAATATTTGCTCAGAACCTTTCCTCAAAAAGTTCCCATGAGACGGTGTCTGGTGTAAGGTACAACTGCCTCTCCAGGTTACCCCACTAGTTCAAGGCACTGTCCATCAACTGAAATATTGTTATCTTTGCCTTTGATGTGGAAGCATAGTCTCTTAAGGCGAAACATCGTGTTATTCCTTCCAACCATGCCTCTTCACGTTCACTTGCACAACCCCTGACAAACTCTAGGAGTTTGATCTTCTGTAGTTCTCTGGTGATATCCACGGGTGGAGGCCCTCCCTTTGAGTCCCTCGACGCTTCAGGGTTACCCAATCCATATGGTGGGGGTTCAACTTCGACATATGTTGATTGACGCCCCTTTAAAGTCTCATTAATAGCCTCCAAAGAGCGCAAAATGAGAGCTAATTCAGGCGATGGTGGTGGCAGTGCCGACATTGGCAGTCCTTGCGACGATGCCCCTCAGCCTCAATTTCCTCAAGTCCTAACCATCTAGAATAATTGAATCTGCATCAAACCAAATGTTTGTTAGGGAATATTCTAAGGCAATTCACATTCGTTCAACTTATACTTGTAAACATAGGGTTAGGCGTAAGTTTGTTTTTACTTGTCTGTAAACAAACGTTACTCTCTTTAGGGTAAGTGGTTTAGGTCAGAGTTAAAGCATCTAAGCTTAGTATCATCGTCTAATTATGCTGCTAACTCTCTCACCTCGCTAACTAGGATAGCACTGTGGGGTAGTTCACCACTTACCCTTGGGTATTTACTTAACATGCATTATAACCCGTCTTCTAACCCTGATATCCTTATATACCTTATAATTAATTAAACCCTTTCTTATTTAGTAATGATTTACAATTGATTATCTAAAAAATTATCACATTACCCTTAATAGCATTATATTAATTTAAGATAATGTTAATTAATCACTTTAATTAACAAGCCCTACATTAATTAATCACTTATTTAATTAATCACTCTAATTAATTAATCACTTTAGTTTTATTTTAATCACTTTTAGTTTTAATAACAATAGTTTGAGTTTTATAATTAAATAATTAAAATTTAAAAGAAATTAAAACAATTAAAATTTAAAAGAATTTTTAAAAGAATTAAAAGAATTAAAATTTAAAGAATTTAAAATATTTTATTTTTTTTTTAATTTAAAATAATTAAATTTTTTAAAAGAATTTAAAATAATTAAAGTTGGGCATCGTGGGTCCTTGCATGAGGCCCACGTGCCCTACTCCCCCCGCTCTCAGTACCTAAACCCTACACCCAACAAAATCTCGCTCCCACAACGTTCCTTCCCCCACCGCCTCTTCCACTCTGCAACTGTGGGCCATGGTTTCTCTCTTTAAATCCCCCACTAGCTCTTCCTTTCAGCTTGGTGTGTTCGTTGGCGTGTTGGCTGGGACTCGTGAGCTTGGTGTTGGGCATTGGTTTGAGCGCAGTATCATGGACTTGGCGCTTGGTGCTGGGCTTTGTGTTGTGAGCGCGAACTGGTGAGTTGATAAAGCAGAGGACTGTAGTGGGAAGAAGGAGTTTTTTGCATAGAAAGGGGTCGGGGTTTTCCTAGTTGGATGGGCATTGGAGGCATCGACGAGCTTCTTCCTCCATTTTTTGTGTTTTCCCTCTAGCAGGATCATTTTTTGGATAGACGAAACTCCAGTAGTTGTGTTGGCCCTTAGCTTAAGAAGGCCAGGCTTAAGGGTTTGTCTTTGGAGGTTCTGGGCTTACACCTTTCAAATTCAAAAATCATTTCTATGAGCCATTTTAGTAGGTGTGAGTATTGAGAGTGACACGGCTAAGATTAAGAACGATCACGATTTGGGATGCAGAGGTCAGGTCAAGCTTGGTGCCTTGGCAACAAAAAATCTCTCGAGGCTTCTCCTCCTTGTGGCTTGATGCCTGGCATGCTAGTTGGCTTCTCCTCCTTGTGTGAAGCATAGTGAATACAAGGTCCATCGTGGTCTACCTTGGTGCTCAACACTAGTTTCTTCCCTATGACTGTGGGCTCGATGCTCGATGTAATCTCGATTGACTATGGTCAATAGCTCTTGGGTGCTTAACTTGAAGCCTCAATATATATTTATGTGAGCCAAAGGCTACCCTCGGAGGCTTGGCAGTTGTGCGTTGGGATTGTGGCATGTGTTGTGTTGTGTGGTAGGTTGCATGGAGCTGGAGCAAAAGAGTACCGCCCCTTGGTCATGGCTTGGCTCTTTGGTCGTTGGGCTTTGATATGTTGATGCTTGGTTTGGTAGGTTGCGTGGAGCTGGAGCTTGGCCCTCGGGCCCAAATTTATATATATATATATATATATTATACTTCTTCTATATATTTTCAATATATATCTTATTTATATATCTCTTTTTAGTTTTAGTTTGAATGATTTGCAAAAAAAAATTTAAGGCTCAATATGTATTTATGTGAGCCAAAGGCTACCCCTCAGAGGCTTGGCGCTTGTGCAATGGGATTGTGACATGCGTTGTGTTGTGTGGCAGGTTGCATTGAGCTGGAGAAAAAGAGTACCACCCCTTGGTCATGGCTTGGCTCTTTGGTCACTGGGCTTTGATATGTTGATGCTTGGTTTGGCAGGTTGCGTGGAGCTGGAGCTTGGCCCTTGGGCCCAAATTTATNTTTGTTTATATATCTCTTTTTAATTTTAGTTTGAATGATTTGCAATTTTTTTATTTTTATAACAAGTGTTATTTTTTTTTTAATTATTCTTGCATTTGTATTATAAAAACCCTATAACATTTCTCATTGCAAATCCTCAATGCTTTTTTTTGTTTGTCTACGTTTCTCTAATTCATAACTCATAATCTTGTTATCTCTTTTCATGGATTTCAGTGTACAGGTGAACAAGTTAAACATGTGTTGGATTTCACAGGTGAACAAGTTCATGAAATTTTCATAGACATTTCATGGTTATTTTCATGCTATCTCTCCATTTCAATCTTTTGGGTAGTCTCTTATCTTCTGGGTTATTTCTGGTTATTTACGAGTTGTGATTAAAGGGTTTCAGGGTTGCATATCCATGTTTCCTGGGTTGTTTATAGAATAGATAGAATACTCTTTCAGTTATGAGGATGGGTAGTCCCTAGGTTTCAGTTTTGAAACCAGGCTCTGATACCATTTGTAAGGCCTAGATTACAGAGCCTCATAAAAATAAATATATACATAAATACTTTCTAATCTACTTCTTTAATTACTACTACTTAGTTTAGAATCTTCTTTCTTGATATTCTTCTACCAACATAATAATTGACAGTTTAGTAGCAACAACATACTAACAACATAATAATTAACAACAATATAATGATAACAACAACATAATGATAACAAAAAATGCATAAGGTATTTACCTCAACTTGAAGCTTAGTTGATTTAGCCCTTTCCTAGTTGATGATGTTGATTCTGCCCAAACTGAGTATTAACCTCCCATCCAACTAGGAACAACCTCTCTGACTCCCTAGCTCTAGGAATTCTTGTGGTTTCCTGGCCCCCGAGCCCAAAATTCCCAGCAACAACTGTGTCCTTGTGAGAGTCTTCAAGCCAAACTGTTCACTAAAACTCCTTCTTTCCTTTCTTCCTCCTCCTTCTTCCCCCAAATTTTGTTACCTTCCCAAAACCAAAGATCCACTTTCCCAAGTTCTCCCCTCTCCCTTATCCTCCTCCCTCGAATCCCACTCCCTCCTTCCATTTCTCCAACCGCCTTATCCCCCATTAATTCCTCAACCACCTTATCCCTCCCGTTAACTACTTCAACTACCAATTTTAATAATATTACAATAAAGTCTCCATAAATTTATTTTAATAATTAATTAAATTAATATTTATCATTCATGATAATTAAACAGTTAATTAGGGTTGTTACATTATGTTTGATCTTTGTCATCTTCTCTTCCATTTCCTTCAACAAATCTGGCCCAACAACTGCTATGTTTGCTGGATCATCCTAACTCATTGGTGTGTTACACTTTCTTCCATACAATGCTTCAAACAAACTTATTTTTAATGATACCTGATACCCATTATTGTAGGAAAATTCAACTAAATGAATATACTCTTCCCACTTTAATGGCTATTCCATCACATACACTCTAAGTATGTCCTCAATTATACTGTTAGTCCTCTCTATTTTCCCATCTGACTCTGGGCGATACGTGGTACTAAGATTTAAATTTGTCTCAAATCCTTTGATTAAACCTTTCCAAAAATTGAATGTAAACTTTGGATCTCTATCTGAAAATATTTCCTTAGGCACTCCATGTAGCCTCACAACTTCTTTCATTTAGTTTTCTGCAATATTTTCTACCTTGTGTGTAGTCTTTACTGGAATAAAATGTGCTTTCTTAGTTAACTTATCGACCACCACCATGATGGAATCATGTTGCTTAACTTTTATGGGAAGCTTTGTAATAAAATCAACTGTAACTGCTTCCCACTTCCATTATGGAATGGGCAATGACTGCAATAGCCTTGTTGGATGTCAATGCTTTGTCTTCACTTTTTGGCACTCTAGACATTTGGCTATGTAATTAGCCACTTATTTCTTCATTCCTAGCCAAAAGTGTAACCACCCTTTTAGGTACATTTAGAAATGAACGAAAAATTACAAAAATGTAATTAGTTATATGATGATCATAATTTTTTTTTATGTTGCGCATCTAGCGCCTAAATTTGTTTAGTTGAATACACATGTTGTATATTATATCCCAATAAGATAAAATTAATTTCAAAACTTATAGCAACTTTATGATTACACATCTAAAATTCAATATCAAAACCATATAACTCAAGTGATACATCATAAAGGAAACAAACAAAATTTTATCTTTAAAACTCTTAAGGGTCGGATACTATTCCATGGATTTTATCTAAGAAAACATAGGGTGAAACTATGCAATCATTTCAACTATCTAGCCTTGAGGCTGCGCAACTTACGCCCGCCCTATATTTCTATTATGTCAAAAACACATGTTGTGACTTAAATTACAATAAATAAATAAAATAAATTCATTCAACCCATGCATTCTAACA
>ML840827.1:46924-62003 GCA_009831015.1 Picea engelmannii | reverse complement strand
GAGTGAGTTTATGAGTGAGTACGATTTTGGAATTTCTTACATCAAGGGAAAGGAAAATGTGGTCGCGGATGCCTTGAGTAGGAGACCATGTGTCTTCTCCTTGGTACCCTTAAAAGTCAATCTTAGGGAGCATGTGTTGTGGAAACTTCTTGGAGATAGTTGGTATTTAAAGGTTACTTCAACCCTACATAGTGGAAGGAAATTAGATCCAAAGTATGAAGGATATAGCCTAGCAGCAGATGGACTATTAAGATATCAAGGAAGGATGTGCATCCCCGAAGGTGGGGGTATTCGAAGCATCATACTCAAGGAAGCCCATAGAGCACTTTATTGTGTGCATCCGGGTGTGAAGAAAATGTACGCAGACATGAAGAAGCTTTTCTTTTGGATAGGAATGAAGTGTGATGTAGTCCATTTCGTTGCCAAGTGCCTAGAGTGTCAACAAGTGAAAGATGACCACCACCACCCGGAAGGTTTCCTACAACCACATGATGTCCCTATGTCCAAATGGGAAGTCATTTCTATGGATTTTGTTGTGGGATTTCCGCTCACATCGCATAGACACAATGTCATTCTCGTGATAGTTTATAAGTTGACTGAGCGTGCTCATTTTATTTCGGTTAGAGACACTTATGATGTCACTGATGTGGCATGCGTATTTGTAAGAGAGTTCATCTATTTGCACGGGTTACCCAAGAAGATTATTTCAAACAAGGACTCCAGATTCACTTCTAGGTTTTGGACAAGTTTGCAGTCAGCGTTGGGGACTTAGTTGAACTTAAGAATAGATTATCATCCATAAACAGATGGGAAAATTGAGAGAGTAAATCAGGTTATGGAAGACATGCTTAGGATGTATGTTATGGATAACCAAACCCATTGGGAGAAGTACCTACCTTTGGTAGAGTTCACCTACAATAAAATTTTTCATAGATCCATTGGAATGCCACCCTACGAAGCTCTGTATGGAAGGCCATGTAGAACACCATTGAGTTGGGAAAGGTTAGAAGACCGAGTGATAGTTCAACCAGAATTGATTCAAGAGATGGAGGAACAGGTGATTCAGATTAGGCAAAGGCTAAAGGAAGCACATGATAGATAGAAAATTTATGTTGATGCACATAGGATTGACCAAAGTTATAAAGTGGGAGATCAAGTTTTCATTCGTATCAAGCCTAATAAGAGTACCATTCGGTTCGGGAAGGGGACAAAGTTGTCGCCTTGATTTATAGGACCGTTCAAAATCCAAGAGAGAAATGGACCCGTTGCCTATCGTCTTGTATTGCCACCCCACTTGCATAAAACTCATAATGTTTTTCATGTATTTGTTCTACGTCATTATGTTACTAACGAATCTCATAAACTGAATTGGAAGTAATTGCAGGTATCGGACGTGGGAACCCTCACGGTAGAACCATTACGCATATTGGACCGTAGGGCCTGACAGTTCAGAAACCGTTTGGTAGACCAAGTTAAGGTCAAGTGAGACAAGTGTAGCCTAGGATCTGCTACTTGGGAGGATGTCGAGACCTTACGGAGAGATCATCCCTCACTTTTTTGACCACCTAGGGAATATCTTTCTTGAAGATTGGGTGTATGTAATGCCACCTTTTGACTTAGACAGCTAGAATTACCTAAGGCCTAATCACCTTTATTTTCTATTCACTGTGAAACTATTAATGATACACTTGAACTTTTAAGACGTATGAACTTATGTGAATGTCAATTCTATGAATGTTTACCGTTATTTGAATAATCATGGATATTATGCAATCTATTATGTGAATGCCAATTCTATGAATGTTTAACGTTATTTGAATGATGATGGAAATTATGCAATCTATTATGTGAATGAAAATTCTATGAATGTTTAACGTTATTTGAATGATGATGGATATTATGAAATATATTATGTGAATGTCAATTCTATGAATGTTTAACATTATTTTAATTATGGGGATATTATGCGATCTATTTCTAACTTGAAAATTTTGACAATTAAATTTGTTGGTACGTGGATACCAAATTGAGATTATGGTTGAATGCATTTGCATGATTATAGTGCATAGATATGTATGAGTTTGTGTTATAGACTAATCTGAAGGTCAATGGGCTATGAAATAGCCAAAGGATAATGATAATAAAATTTGATGTCGTGAACACCGACCGAGAAACAATATGGTATGAATCTTTGTATGTTAAATTATGTTGGTTTGAATGCATTGCTATGATATATGGACCAGTTAAGGTTTTCAGGTGGTGAGACTGCCTAAAACTGAATATACAATGACAAAATTCCCAACAACACAGTGCCACTGTATGTTCCATGGTAGGGTGTGAACCCTAGTTCTATTAGGAAGGGTGGAGGCATTTCCCACCGTGTATGCTCTGAAACCTGGAGTCATGGGAGGACGGTGTTAGCTCACGCTCCCCTAGACGTGTGATGATGACTATCAATTTCCTACTAGGGAAGCTTGGTCAAGAGATTTGACACTTCCGCTTACGGGTTCTATTTGGAGCTAGGTCAATATAGTTGACGCTCCAAGATAGTCCAGCAGAGGAAGGATAGGGATGGAAGATGGAAGTAAGTTAGGGAAGAAGGATGAATAGAAATAGTTGATAGTGTGTGGGGATTTCGCCTTATAGTAGAATTTATTGTTTTCCCCCTTTTTGAAAAGAAAATATGTATATATGTATATTTATAATTTCTTAACTAAACTACAATTATCTAAATGAACGTTGTTGTGCTAAATTATTATAATTGAGGGATTTTGCGAACATTTTAATTGGTTTACTATCTTTTATGAAATGAATGGTTTTGTTGATTCAATTGGACGCATACAAGAATTAGTATAGGTGTGATAATTATTGTCATTAGTACATGCATGAGTCTTGTATGTGCTAGCTACACATACATTCCTTGCACTTGTACACTAGTATGTATAAGTTTTTTTTTGTTTACTAATGATCTTGTTTATTTGATGTGGATGTATGAACCATGTGTCAGTTCCCTTATATTGTAAATTACTTTAGCTTCGTGATGAAGTTTCTTGAAGGGTGGGTGTATGTAACAACCCTAATTAATTGTTTAATTATCATGAATGATAAATATTAATTTAATTATTTATTAAAATAAATTTATGGAAACTTTATTATAATATTATTAAAATTGGTAGTTGAAGTAATTAATGGGAGGGATAAGGTGGTTGAGGAATTAATGGGGGATAAGGCAGTTGGAGAAATGGAAGGAAGGAGTGGGATTCGAGGGAGGAGGATAAGGGAGAGGGGAGAACTTGGGGAAGTGGATCTTTAGTTTTTGTAAGGTAAGAAAATTTGGGGGAAGAAGGAGGTGGAAGAAAGGAAAGAAGGAGTTTTAGTGAACAATTTGGCTTGAGGACTCTCACAGAGACATAGTTGTTGCTGGGAATTTTGGGTTCTGGGGCCAAGAAACTGCAAGGATTCCTAGAGCTAGGGAGCCAAAGAGGTTGTTCCTAGTTGGATGGGAGGTTAATACTCAGTTTGGGCAGGATCAACATCATCAACAACATCATCAACCAGGAAAGGGCTAAATCAACTAAGCTTCAAGTTGAGCTAAATACCTTATGAATTTTATGTTATCATTATGTTGTTGTTATCATTATATTGTTGTTAATTATTATGTTGTTAGTATTTTGTTGTTGCTAAACTGTCAATTATTATGCTGGTAGAAGAATATCAAGAAAGAAGATTCTAAACTAAGTAGCAGTATTTAAAGAAGTAGATTAGAAAGTATTTATGTATATATTTATTTTTATGAGGCTTTGTAATCCAGGCCTTACACACAATTTAAAGGCTACCTAGGATAGGTAGAAAATTTGTGCAGACAAGAATAGAGTGTTTAGAGATTTTAAACTAGGATAACATGTGTTCTTAAAAGTAAAGGCAAAAAGAAGTTCGTTAAGATTAGGAAGTTGTCCAAAGTTGGTAGCAAGATATTGTGGGTCTTTCAAAATATTAGAAAAGATAGGGTCAGTTGCATACATGTCAAAATTATCTGCATCCATGAGAGTGCATAATGTATTTCATGTATCATTATTAAAGAGATATGTTCCTTACCCTAACGACATAATTGATTGGAATGTGATCTAGGTGGAGCACGAAGGGGATTTCTGGGTGGAACCAGTATGCATCATGGACCGAAAAGTCAAAGTGATCAGGAAAAAGGCCATAGGTATGACTTGATATGGTCCTGAAGATGCTACATGGAAGCACGAAGAAAACATGGGGGAATAATACTTGCAATGTTTTGTCAATTTTGAAGAAAACATAATCCAATACACCATTTTGAGTAGCTAGAAGTTCTAGAACCACATCTCAAAGTCCTATCCAAATACGTTGGGGACCCTGATAAATGAATGGTACATTCCTTGGGTTAACCCTGATAAATAATGGTGCATTCATTGGGTGAACGAGTTGATAGAAACATGAGATTATGGTTGGAACTATTGTTGGAGTTGTGAAATTGCATAATTTTATTTTCTAAGTATTGTGATGTAAATATGCATATATGTATATCGACATAGTGTGCACCGAGGACGGCGTGCAATTATAGAGGAGGGGGAATATAACAACCCCACTATAATCCCTAGTTTAATTAATGCTTAATGTAGATATAATGTGTGGCTACATCCAAGCAATGTATATGTGGAATGTATTTCTAAATGTTAATAATAAAAATGTGATGTCAGCTGCTAAGGGGACATGGACAACGATGGGGGATGAATTAATCCACAAGAGAGGGGAATCCCTAGGAGACTATCTAAGAGGGTTCCAAGGGGGAATTACCCATGTTTATTAATTCTACCCACATTACTGAATTTGTATTATGATTGTGTATTAAAATTTAGTTTATGATTGAGTGTTCCCAAAGTTAATCATTGAATGAATCTAAGAGGGTGGGTGTGAGAAGTCACATCCCATAATTATTGGGAGCATGGGGGCTGATTAAAATTGGTTTGGGGAAGTGTGTGAGTCAAGCAAGTAAGCCAAGAGAGGAAATTTGTATGGGCAGCTACAACAATTTTTAGACATTCAATGTTTTGCATGAGCAACAAGTAGAGAGCAAGAAAGAGAGCTTGGAGCTAGAGAATCCATGGAGGGTGAATTATAGAGAATGTTGGAGAATTTTTGGAGCATATTGGAGATAAAGACTAAAGAGCCAAGTTGTCAGGATAGAAGAGTGAACTCTTGTGTGGGTTGCACTGAAACAACAAGTGGTTGTTGTTGATTGTTGGTAGTTTTCCTAGCAATGAGTTTCCTTGAGTTCCCGGTTGAGAGATTCCTAGTTACATATGCTAAAAAGACCTTGATAAATGAATGGGATGCCTGAGGGATTGATATTAGTTAAGGGGTATATGCCTTAGGTTCGGCATGTCAAGAGCAAGAGAGCTGGTGAAAATTTTAGATAGTTGTAGGAGAAAACTAGTGGGTTGTGAGTTTTATGAGTTGTGAGAAGACAGTGAGAGACCACCCTCTTTAGTGGATTGTTAGCCCCATATCGGGGGTGACTTGTTGTTGATATTTGGAATAGAAAGTCTATATTTGGGTGGAACGTCCATCCCAAGAAGCTAGTTGCACAACTGAATTTAAAAGATAAGTGTTTTATTGTGTTGTTGTGTTGATTTATGAGTTAAATTGTTGTTCATGAACTTTGTGTATGAGACTGATTTATATGCTATTGTAATTTATTTTATTAGCTATATTTCATGTCTATTTTAGTATGTTTTAGGTTCATGTAAATAATGGTAACAAATTACAGTTAAATCCGGTTGTAATTTGTAGATGGGAGCTACAGGAAATTAATTAGATGGCAAATTTTTTAATTTATGAGTATTACTACATAGTAATGTTCCTTAGATGGGCTAGGGGATGTTACATGGCATTTAATTTAAAATGGTTGCATAACAAAGTACAACCTTCAAAAATGTATCCTATTTGTCAAAATATTATATTTTTATTCATTTAAAAAACAAAAACAAAAAACATCTATATAGACACAATAAAGTTGTAGATCACTTCCAGATATTTGCAATTATCTAAAGAGAAACAAAAATGGAATCTAGGAAAACATTGTTGTGAGAAAATTGCAAATATTATTTTTCCTATCAAAAGATTTATTTTTATATAATTTTGAAAACAAGAAAATACATATCAAGAAACATAGAAACTTAATAACATAAAAGTTGTATATCTCTTCAAGATCTTTCCAAGTATGTAAATAATGTCAAAAATGGATGTTGGGATAAAATATTATAGACAAATTACTAAATTACTCTCGATACATTATTGGGGTGGAAATTTCATATATAATTTATATATTTTTTTGTTAAAAACAATATGTTCCCATTTTTAATGCATGCACATTTCTAAAGTGCATGAATGTTTATTTTTAATTCTAATTTGGAAAACTTCACAGTAGTTTGCATGGTAGTTCAAAAGGAATTAAAGGTATTTTAAAATGAATGTGTGCACATTTTGAATAACATGTACATTTCATGCGAGAGCATGTTCCTAAATTCCTAGTTGCCAATTTTTTAACCATCAAATTCATGTACGATCCCTTTTGTTTGTTCCATAAACCACTTCATGATGTTTTCATAAGTGATGTTATAATGTTTTCCCTCCATAAAAGGGTATTAGGGACCCTAGACATGGCATGAAGAGGAACACCAATATAGGGCCTAAAATATGATTTAATGTCTCATGGGCCCTAGATATGGTCCCAAACCCACATAGGCTCTATAAAGGGAAAATTTATCCCATGGATATGATATGTGCATCATTATGGGTTTTTCCACACCAATGATGAGTTTGAAGGCCCTCGTCATGGTTGGAGGATGAAAACAAATGTCTTAGGGAATGAAGCAGGATTTTAGAATTCACGAGCCATCATGCAACAGGTTTGAAACCATCATATGGGACATTTATAATGAACCTTAGCCATTATAAGCCCTACATAGTAGGGATAGTATTAGGGCCTAATATAGCCCACATGTGAAAAATAATGTCTTTTTCCTTAAATTTGATGCTTTATGGAATTTTTATAGCAAGATTTTCCTCACCCTCGGGTTTCCATGTCACGATAGGAGATCTATGATCCTTGGCCTTCCACATACTGGAAACGTTTCGAATCGGCCCTTCAGTTCCATTTTGAAGGCTATAAATGGGCCAATTCTGAGCTATGGAAAAGGAGAAATAATTCAAATTTGAGAGCAAATTTACTCTGGAGGAATATTTACTTCATATTGAGTCTGGATCCCTTTGTCCTTTGAGTCTGAACACAGTGTTCAGCCCCCAAGCTCTTCCCTTATTGATTAAGAACCTCATTGTTTCTCTCTTATGAGCTTGCCTTTGGTGGAGAATTGAAGTGGTGGAGGCCCAACTGGAAGGAACTTAGTTTCTCGGTTCTAAACCGTGATGACACATAAGTTTGTAACATTTTCACTTATGTTGATCATATATTAATAGAAATACTCATTTCCCATCCAATTGATATCTTGCAAATATATTGAATTATTATTCCATGGGCGTATTTGTCATGTTTATTAATGGATTATGCTATTGAATATGCTAACATTATATAATATCACCATATGCTTGCTTTGCTTGGTTGTTGAGGACTAGTTGCAGGTATATTGCTTTGGGTCAAGTGCTCAACGGTGGACTTCATCGAACATCTGGATGAGGTAGGCCTTTTATCTTGTCTTGTTGGCATGTTTGTTTATATAGCATACTTGAGAAGAGAGTTGATTTCTGCAGTCATTTCTATCTTTTGTGGTTTACCCTAGCCATAGAGAGATTTTCCTCGTAATAGGATTATTCATGATGCAAAGGGACCTATAATATAAAATAGGCTCACAAAGAGAATATATAAATCATCACTTAGTTAAGGATCTCTTAGGATTAATTGTGGAGGACATATGGTAGTTGTATATTAGTTATTTGATAAGACATGTGTATTAATAAATGATTTTGATTACATGATTACAAAAAATATAAGAATGAATATTGGTAATTGTAGAATTTACATAGAGCACTAATGGCATAGGATGCATGCACATTATGTAAAATTAAAATTTTTAGGAGATAAAGTATCATGTGTCCATGTTATCTAATGAGTTTATGTCAAATTTTATTTTGTCCTAAAAAACATGGTGGTGGTTGGGCCGGAATAAACCAATTAATTAAATTCATCATTTCCAAATCATTTGTCAATGTGTTTCGTTTTGACAATATTTTTAAACAGTTTCGACAAACTCATCTTTGATGAAATTGAATGCATATGTGTGTGTGTGTGTGTGTGTGTTATTGTTTTCTATTATTTTAATATTTTTCGTGTGACATGTATCATAATTTAAAAATAAATGTCTATGTTTTTACAACAAAATTTTAACACAACCATTTTTAAAAAAATTGTCATTTTCGCCTTCAAACTAAAAAAAAAACATATTGATTATATTAAAACCTTTATTAATTTTTTTTTATTAATATAAAGTGGGGTGCATTTTATAGTCTAATATGACACTTGGCATAAGTCATCCCAATATAATATTTCAAAGAAAAAAAATCATTCCAATATGGAAGATATTTTTACCATCACTACTCATAAATATAACAATTATAAATGTAATTATGAACAATTATTATAATGTTATCAATAAAATAAATGATAAAATAACATTTCATAAAAGTATTTTTTCTTTGTAGACATGTTTAATCAACATATTGTATCTTGCTGGAAATTAAACAATTCACCTTGAAGATGAATTTAACATTATATGGCATTAATAGTTATAAGTTTTCGCAATTATGACCCAAAGTAAACGATTTCATAAAACTAAAGTTAAACATTATATGGCAACTCTAAATTCTAATGAGTGATACATATTAAATTTAATTTAAAAACAGAGAAATCATTAGCATATTTATTATACATTTTACAAATCAAACAACAACAACATCAACATGATTTGAAAAAACATAATATATATGTGTGTTATACTGTTTATAGCGCATCAAAGTGGTTGTTACGTAAAATTGCATCGAGAAACAATTTAATTGACAAAGTACGTATGCAAACTTCCACAATTAAATTTGTATGGAGGTTGTTCTTTGCGGAGGCAATCACTCTTAGGCGTCTCTCATAATTATTGCATGGACTCAATCCTCTATAAATTCTTCAATACTTTGTCGCGCATCTCCTTCTCCACAAGTCACTCAACTTTCTCCAAGATAATTTCCTCATCATTCCTATAGACATAATATGAATTGGTGTCAATTCACTTATAAATCGCATACCTCCACCTCCTCTTCTTCACCTCAAGGGGACTTGTCAAAGAACTCTTTTAGGATGGAGAGGAATTTCATAGCCCTAGAGTATCTATAACCAGGGCCCTTCCTGGTGGCACTAGGAACATCAACTTTATTCCCCTCCAAGTTCCCCTTTGTCATGTTCAGCAAGAAAGGAATCTAGTGGATGTATTAATTATAAAATTGTGTCAATATCAAGAATGACCTAATCTCCATATTGTATATTTAATAGAAGTTAAGAAGAACATTTGGAAAAATAATCGATGATCCATAAGCTTTTTCATTATGCCTTATCGCTAAATATTAAGGATTTCCTTGGCCTCGGCCTGCTCCTCCATGACATCCTCTCCCATGTACTTACTAAGAAACTCATCATTCTACACAACCATGTGCTCGATCGATTTCTTATCTAGAAGGGGTACATGGGAAAAAACTCTCACTCTCTCTATTATTGGTTTCCCTTGTCCTGCTCTCCCATTTCTTCCACCATGTCCTTATCATCCTTGAATAGGACCAGCTTAATGGAAATGATCTCACCGCTCTTGATCACCAACCTAGCCTCCCTCTAGATAAAATCGATCCTCTACCACTCCCTAAGTGTTATGGCCAACATCTTCCCCTCCACGGGCCACTCGACTTTCTCCAAGATACCATTCTCATCATCCATGTTTCCATAATAGCTAGCATCAATTCACTTGTAAATCAAATACCTAGACCTCCTCTTGTTTGCATCGAGGGGCTTGTCAAATATCTCTTTGACACCAGAGGTGAATTTCCCAGTCGCACTTGTACAATTGATTTCTAGAAGATGGCATGTTACAATCTTCCAGCAACCAATTGTACAAGTGTGGCTGGGAAATTCCTCCTCGGTGTCAAATATTTATTTGATAAGCCCCATGAGGTGAATAAGAGGAGGTATATGTGTGCGATCTACAAGCGAATTGACGCCAATTATTATGGTGACAAGGATGATGAGAATGATATCTTGAAGAAAGTTGAGAAGCCCGTGGAGGAGGATATGTGGGCCAGAGCACTGAGGGAGTGGTAGAGGATCGAGTCTATCTATAGGAAATGCAAGTTGATGATCAAGAGCGACAATTTCATTTCCATTAAGCCGATCTTATTTGAGGAAGATGAGGATGTGGCGAAAGAAATGGGAGAGTAGGACTAAGGAAACCAACATCAGAGAGATCGATATTTTCTTGCCCATGTTCCCCTTCTAGATGAGAAAGTGATTGAGCACATGGTTGTGGAGAAGAAGAAACATGATGAGCTTCTTAGTAAGTACACAAGTGAGGATCTCATGGAGGAGCAAGTCGAGGCCAAGGAAATACTTAATATTTAACGATAAGGCATGCAGACAAAGCTTATGAATCATCGGTTTTTTTCCAAATGTGATTCTTAACTTCTATTAAATATAAAATATGGATCTTAGGTCATTCTTGAGGATGACATAGTGTTATAATTAAGACATCCACCAGGGTCCTTTCTTTTTGAATAGGGAAAAGGGGCACTGGAAATCTTTGATCATAGAGCTTGGTAGTCCTAATTATTCCAAAGTAGAGGCTAAGATGAGGGACTTGGAAGAGAACGAAGTTGATGTGCTTGGTGCCACAGAAAAGGGCCCCAGTTATAGATACTTTGGGGCTACAACATTCCTCCCCATCCTCAAAGAGATATTTGATAATCCCCCTTGAGGCGAAAAAGAGGAGGTGTAGGTATGCAATCTACAAGTGAATTGATGTTAGTTCATATTATGGCTACATAAATGACAAGGATGGTATCTTGGAGAAAGTTGAGTAGACCGTGAAGGAGGAGATGAGAGGCAGAGCATGATGAAGTGTAAAAGGATCGATTCCATGCGGTAAATTATGAGAGGCATCAAAGAGTGACATATGTTTTTTCCTCCGCAAATAAAAAACTTCACAAAATTTAATTGTGGACGTTTTCATATATAGTTTGTGAATTAAACTATTTTACTTTTGGCTTCTACTGCATTCGACGTCGTTGACGTATATGATTCATATAAAATCCTAATTAGGCACAAATCCTAATTAGGCACATATATATAGAAAACAAGAATTTAAAATATAAAACACAAACATGTATAACTAATTTGTATTTAGCTTTGTATGTGCTGACACTAGTGAGTTTGTCTTATAACACACCAATAACGAGGCATCCCATAAAACAAACTGATATGGTAAATTATTATGTATTTTGCTCGTTTTGTTGTAGTACACATCATCGGTGCATTTTAGTTATTTGACTCACCGTGGAGGAAAATTTTTGTTTCAAAAATTTCGTGGTGCATTTGATTAATAGAATGCACTGGTGTGTTTATCTCAATTGGTGCACTTCCTAGCATCTTAGCGATGCTTACCATAAGACACATTGCACTGATAATTTGTGAAAATTTGGCCAGGTTTCATGCTCTTTACATTACTGGTGCGTTGTTTGGATCTAAGTGCACCGACAGGTGAATTTTTTTTATATAAACTTAAGCGATGCAGTGTGTTAATATAAATGCACAAGTGCTACTGTTTTATTAGAGCAACGACAATTTTTTTAACAGTGTTTAGTTGTCGAGAGCACCGATTACGAGGCGTCCACCAAAACAACACAGTGCAATGATGCATTTGGTTAACATAAACACATCACCGACCCATTTTTATGAAATGTGTTCACAACAGTGCGATTTCGCTAACTAATAGTACCAATGCGCTATAGTTTTCAGAGCAGTGGATTGATGTTAAGCGGTATATCGTATAATATAACATACTAATGTAGTTTCTGTCATTATGGGCATCACTTCGTTATATTGATTCATTTCAAATTAATCGATCTGATATGTTATTGAAGCATCGTCATTTTGTTTAACGATGCATTGTGAATAGTAGAGCATCGAACATGAGGCATCAAAGGAAATTCCCCGCAATGCCAAATCAATCAATATATGTTCTGATGTGTATCTATTAATTTCCCCAATGCATTTGTTTAAAATGGGTGCACCACTGAGTTATATTTCATGTGCCATTTGTAATGGTGTGCTTGGTTAAATGGAATTCATTGGTGCTTCAGATTTTGAAAAGCATCGGCACATTATTTATCGGGCATTGTCCTTTCTAACGCATTGAATTGGGGTCATTTAAGAAGAAGCACCTTTTAATGTAAAAATTGTACACACCGATGGTGATGCTTACTATGAATTTAGCACATGACACACCATGTCGAGGTGAGCCGAATCGAAATGACACACCAAGTGGAGATGGAAAAAAAAAATGAAAAAAAGTCCCAAATTTCAAGATAAATTCAAATTTTAAACTAATGAAAATGGAAATGGGAAGGTAATAAACAAATTACTTGAACTCTGATGTCCCGAGGAGGCATGGTTCCATTGTTGAGAGGAAATAAAAATTTATGGTAACTTCCAAAAAATAGAAATGTGTGGAATATCGACTAGTGGAGCTATCCAAATCACCGAGAAGCACCAGAAACAGGGTGTCCGTTAAAATAGAGTAAGCATCAGTGCTTGCTTGAGAGATTGGAAGCATTGGATGAGGTGTCACAATGAAAATTGGTCTAGTAATTTATTTTTATTTACCCATACCGCGGTGCGCCATCGAACATTATGTATGCACCGGTACGTAATATTTAATGGTACATGTGCACTTTGATCAATGCTTGTTGTTTTTTATAACTTATGATGGTGCATTTGAACATATACACACTGGTGTGTTATTTTTTAGTTGAGTATCAGGGTGGATGTATTGTATAGGTGAACCGAAAAAAAATTGTTCACGAAAACATTTCGACTACTCATGTTCGCTAAAAACCTCAGTTATGAACAGAGACTGTGTGCTTGAACATTTTAGCATTGATGCAGTATGTTTAGATGTGCACCTGTGTGTATAGTCTTGAAAGGCACACAAAAAAAAACCTCCACAAAATCCTTCAGTCACCTTCCTCCGCTATAAACAACTAAGGAATAATTTTTTCAGGGAGGTTCCTTATAAACCTCCACAAGAAGGTGCTCTCCTTGTAGTGAATTGTTTATTTCTTTTTTCATTGAAAAAGTGTGCCCAATATTTATATTCTCTGCACACCTCGATGACAAAAATTCTATCAGACATGTAGAAGGGTAACAAGAAATATTTCCTATGGAACCCAAATAGTCTCAAAAGACCGAAATCCTCCAAAGTTTCAAAAAATACTTTCTCGGTGAGAAAGGATGAAACCTTTAGTGACAACCTTGATGCAGTAGGACCATGAATCATTTTTTTGAAAGAAAACATAAAACCATTTTTGACCACGTAAAAATTGTATTGGGATTTATGTCCCCATAAAGCCGAGTACCAGACAAGAGTTGGTTCCATCTTAAAATAAACATTCCTTGCCCTAGGAAAGTCTTAAAATATGTTACACTCAGCAATAGCATAGAACAAATAAGGGGTCATGTAAAAAAAAATGGTTTTTCATAGGCCACCCAACTAAAACGATATCTCATTTGAAATGATTTGGTCCCAATCAATCATGGTATCTTCATGAACACCAAAGTATGGAATGTACACAATTTATTTTGGCACAAAGTCCATGGACTTGAGTCTAATTATTCGGGAAAAAATCTAGGCAAACTCTTTTTATGGGTATTTCAGAGAACTTACCTCAACCTGAACATAATTGTTGTTGATTCTCGGGCTAGTGAGATGATTCTCAAGGAGCTCTGCTCGTCCTTGGTGCTCCTTGAGAAACTTGTTAGCTTCTTCATTTTTAAACAACATAGTGGGATTTGGAAGTTGCAACGTTCTCCTTAATACTGAGGGGGACAAGGAAATTGGTGGCTTCCCTTGGATTTGAATAATCCTCCTCTTTGTGTCAAATTTATCAATTCACCAAAATACCAGTTCTTTGAAGTTTTCCACCTCATGTACACACCTAGCCAATGTTATTCCTGTAATCTAGACCTTTTTTAACTCCCTCTCTGTAGGGGGTAGATCCAAATACCACTTATAGGCTTGTGACCACTGGAATTTATGATCTTTTTGTCTAAGAGTGTTGAGTGTGTCTTTGCAATACAAGTCTTTTATTTTACTTGACATGTCTTTACACTAATTTTTGTTTTTACGAATAGTTGGTGCTCTTGTTGATATAACCCTATTACAACATGGTATTTTAATTCTTTATTAAATTCCCCACATGTTTCTGTGATTATCAACTGTTATAGCTCCTATTTCAAAGTTGTTAATTTGCATGGTCATATTTTGAATTTATTACAAAGATTTTAAGAAATCTTCGCCACTTAATAACGTTACTTAGATTCACACAAGTGGTGACTGACATTATGGAGGAGAAGTAAATTCCATTAAGAATGTTGATGTGATGTCAAGAAACATGAAAAATGGTTAAGTATGGAAGTGAAAAGTGGGAAATGGAAAGTGTAATATGATGAGTGTGGGATTGCGATATGTGGGACTACGAGCATGGAGAGTTAGAAAGATAAGGAGGGAGTCCTGCATCCACAATGCTGAAATAAACTAATTATAAGAAAATTTTGATTTTGCAGATTGCAGGTCTTGGGGAAAAGGTAAATGGAATAGATGATTTTCATGCATCTGCATTCAAGAAAATCAGCTAGGTATGAAAAGGTAAGTAGTGCATTATACATGATGCACAAATATAAGAGGTTAGTTTGACTGTTGTGGGTTTGTAATGTTGGACAATTGAGAGTAGG
>ML840827.1:10250-20465 GCA_009831015.1 Picea engelmannii | reverse complement strand
AAAATAAAATCATATATTTAATTTACACATGTATAATAAAAACAATTTAAATATATTAATTTTTTATTTTATTTATGTTAAACAATGAGATTAGTTATCTATAAAAAATGATATATGCCTATTGGTTCATTATGTTATCACTTTCACTCGATATATTAGGTTCATTATATTACCAATATTAAATGAAGTTGAGAAGTTGGCTTTTTAACAACTAAAACATAGAGTAGATTAATTATTTCAATTTAACAACTAAAAAATAGAGTAGATTAATTATTACAAAAATATTATATTTGGATATTTATTGTTTTACAAGATAATTTTTTTGATTTTAATATGATTTCTAAAACATAATTATTTATTTATATTTAATTTATTGTTTTACAAGACAATTTTTGATATTTTTTTTAGATTTATTATTTTTTTTTTTGTTTGTTAATTTGTGCAGGACCTGCGATTAACCTGTGGCTTGAGAAACCGCGACTCAGGGGCATCTAAGCCGTCAAAATCACCAGGGGATCGCACCCGGCCTGAGCCACACCAACCCTTAACATGGTTGGATTTTTTGTCCCCGCAGGTTTCGAACCGGTGACTTTAACATCACGGAGTGGCTTAACAACACACTCCGTCACCGACTGTCCTACACCTCGGGGACTAATGATAAGGATAAATTAATAATTAAGTAAATTTAACATTATAAATTTATCATGTTAATAGTAGGTTTGAAACCTATGTCATTAATCATGTGATTAATGAATGTAATAGGGTTAAGAATAAATTTTAGAGGTCCATGGGTTTTGAAACCACGACCACCACCAAGTCCAAGCGCTTTGGGGAATGACCAAACACCAACACACCACACATAGAGCTTAAAGATTAATTATAATAGGGTTATAATTAAAGATTAATTATAAGGTCCTTTTAGAGTAGTGAGAGTTTGATGCATGTTGTGGGGAATAGTTAGGGTATAATAGGAGGTATGATAGAAAGCACTACACAGAGGATTTGATGCACTATGGCGAGTATAGTACAGTTCTAGCGTAGCTACCAGGCGAGGGAGTCAGTATTTATTTTAGGTGAAGACATCGAGCTTAGATGCTTAAAACCCTAACCTAGCCACTTCCCCTAAAGAGAGTAACGTCTGTTTACAGACAAATAAAAACAACTTACACCTAACCTTGTTTTCAAGTTTAAGTTGCGCAAATGTGAATTGTCCTAGACTCACCCTGACAAACTTTTGGTCAATGCAGATTCAATTATACAGGATGGTCAGGACTCGAGGAAATCGAGGCAGAGGGGCATCGTCCCAGGGATCGCCAATGCCGCCACCACCATCGCCTGAATTAGCTCTCATTCTGCGCTCTTTGGAGGCCATAAATGAGACTTTAAAGGGGCGTAAGCCAGCAGGGATTGAGGTGGATCCCCCACCATCTGGAATGGGTAATCCTTAAGCGTCAAGGGATTCAGGGGGGGGGGCCTCCACCCGAAGACATCACTAGAGAATTGCAGAAGATCAAACTTCCAGAGTTTGTCGGGAGTCGTGCCATTGAACGTGCATAGGCCTGGTTGGAAGGCATGACAAGGTGTTTTCCTTAAGAGACTATGTGTCCACTTCAAAGGTGAAGATAACAATTTTTCAGTTGAGAGACAGTGCCTTGAACTGGTGGAGCAACCTGGAGAGGTAGTTGCACCTTACCCTAGACACCGTCTCTTGGGAAATTTTTGAGGAGAGGTTCCGAAGGAAATATCTACCAGCTTACTATGAGGAACAACAGGTGGGAGCATTTCATGCTATAGTACATGGAAACATGACCATAGAAGAATACGAGATCAGGTTTATGGAATTGGTCAAATATGTTTCATACATGGATAATGATCAACGCCAAACATAACACTTTGTCTATGGGTTAAACCCTAAGATAAGGGCCATGGTACGGATGTGGAAACCGTCTTCGGTAGCAGAAGCAGTAGAAAATGCATGTTATGCTGAGGAACACATGAACTTAAATGGAGGTATGAGGTTGACCTTTATGCATCGTCCTGGATTCGTGGGGAAGGCCCCTAGGACCTTCTCCAAGGGAGGGAGATCAAGGCCACCTCCATATGGTAATAGAGTCGCACCAAGGACAGTCGCCACAGGTATTTCAATGGCAGCGAGTGCAGCATCCCATTCATCACCAACGACGCAGGTAGGTCCACGACCATCTCAGGGAGCAACTAGTAGGGGCAGGGGTTCCAGGGGAAGGAGCTCATTTTAGAGACCATCACAGAGCAGTGTGCGGGTTCCATCTCGTGTTATGTGTTGGGGGTGTGGAGGACCCCATTACCAGTGTGACTGCCCAGAGTTACAATCGGGATTTGTGCATAGAGAAAGAAAGGCCCTGATGGGAAGAGAAAGTGGCAACCACCAGATTTATGAAACCGTTAATAATCGCCAGGCAGAACATCAATCCACGGTGGTGGAATCGTCAGGTACGCTAAATCATGTCAATGTTAAAATTTAATTTGATTCTGGTGCTACAGATAGTTTCATTTCACCATCTGCATTAGAAAAGAGTGGGTTGGTAGCCTACGAGCATGATGACTTTAAACAAGTCAAGATGGCTTTGGGGGAAAAAAAAGTGGTAGGACCTAGCGTTAATAATTGTCTAGTAGACTTGGGAGTGTGTACTACCAGGTTGAAGGTATACATCACTGCCCTCAGGACATATGACCTAATCATTGGAATGGATTGGTTAGAAGCCCATTGAGCTATGATATATTGTTTCGCAAAGAGGGTGCTTTGTGTTGACGATGAAGGAAGGCTAGTAGAGATCCATGGTGTACGAAGAAAGGTGTCTCTACGCTTTATCTCAACTATGAAGGTTAAGCGATGCATGAGGCAAGGGTGTCGAATTTATGTTGTGGAAGTAGTGAATGAGAGGAAAGGACCCTCCTTGGATCAATACCCAGTATTGTCAGAGTTTAAGCTTGTTTTTTCGAACAAGTTACTGGGGTTACCTCCTGAGAGGGAGCTTGATTTTACTATTGAGCTAAAACCTGGTGCAAAACCAATTTCCAAGACTCCATATTGGATGACATCGCCAAAACTTTGTGAGTTGCAGATGTAGTTGAAAGAGCTACTCAACTTAGGGCTAATAAGGCCTAGTGTCTCACCTTGGGGTGCACCAGTAATTTTTGTGAAGAAGAAGGATGGTTCCTTACGACTGTGTATATATTACAAGGACTTGAACTGTGCTACAATAAAAAATAGATACCTAATTCCACAGATAGATGATCTCTTTGATCAAATGAAAGGAGCAATGGTATTCTCAAAAATCGATTTGCGATCAGGGTATCACCAGTTAAGGATTAAGGAAGGCGGTATTCCTAAAACTGCCTTTCAAACTTAGTTTGGACATTACAAGTTTGTTGTAGTACCTTTCGGATTGACCAATGCGCCAACATTATTCATGAGCCTCGTGAATGGTGTATTCTGGAAATACTTAGACCGCTTTGTACAAGTCTTTCTAGATGATATCCTCATCTATTCCAAGAATGAAAGAGAACATGAGGAACACTTGCAAGTGGTGTTGTCTTGCCTTAGAGAGAACAAATTGTATGGGAAGTTGTCAAAGTGTTCCTTCTTCTAGAAATAAATTCACTATTTAGGTCATATCATTTCAGGGGAAGGAATCTCCGTGGACCCAGAAAAGGTAAAGGTCATTATGGAGTGGCTAGTGCCAAAAAATGCTCATGAGGTAAGAAGCTTTATGGGGCTAGCAGGTTATTATCGGAGGTTTGTGGAAGGGTTCTCTAAAATAGCGAAACCCATCACCACTTTGCAGTGCAAGGGGGTAAGGTATGAATGGACAGAAGAATGTGATAGTGCATTCATCGAGCTTAAAAGGTTCCTAACTAGTGCGCCAATTCTACGAGTGTCGGATATGGAAAAGGACTTCACAGTCTGCACGGATGCCTTGAAGCAAGGGTTGGGGGCCGTGCTAATGGAGGATGGAGGAGTGATAGCTTATGCATCAAGGAAGTTGAAGAAACACTAAGAACTTTACACTACTCATGATTTAGATTTGGGAACCGTAATGCTAGCTCTAAAACTTTGGAGGAACTATCTAGTAGGGCGAAACTTTGAGCTCAAAATGGACCATCAAAGATTAAAACATCTCTTCACTCAAAGGGATCTGAATTCTAGCCAAAGGCGATGGAGTGAGTACGATTTTGGTATTTCATATATTAAAGGAAAAGAGAATGTGGTTGCGGATGCCTTGAGTAGGAGGCCACATGTCTTCTCCTTGGTACCCTTAAAAGTCAATCCGAGGGAACGTGTGTTGACGCAACTCCTTGGAGATAGTTGGTATTTAAAGGTTACCTCAAACCTCCAGAAAGGGAGGAAATTAGATCCAAAGTATGAAGGATATAGTCTGGAAGCAAACAGACTATTGAGATATCGAGGAAGGATGTACATGCTTGAAAGTGGGGATATTCGAAGCATCATACTAAAGGAAGCCCATAGAGCAGTTTATTGTTCGCATTCGGGTGTGAAGAAAATGTACGCAGATATGAGGAAGATTTTCTTTTGGGTAGGCATGAAGCATGATGTAGTTCATTTCATCGCCAAGTGCCTGGAGTGTCAACAAGTGAAAGTTGACCACCATCACCCGACAAGTCTCCTACAACCACTTGATGTTCCTATGTCCAAGTGGGAAGTCATTTCCATGGATTTTGTTGTGGGGTTGCCGCTCACATCTCATAGACATAATGCCATTCTTGTGATAGTTGATAAGTTAACCAAGAGTGCTCATTTTATTCCAGTTAGAGACACTTACGATGTCACTGATGTGGCACGTGTGTTTGTAAGTGAGGTAATCCATTTGCACGGGATACCTAAGAAGATCATTTCAGATAGGGACTCTAGATTCACTTCTAGGTTTTGGACAAGTTTGCAGTTAGCGTTGGGGACTCAGTTGAACTTAAACACAATGTATCATCCTGAAATAGATGGGAAAACTGAGAGAGTAAATCAAGTCATGGAAGACATGCTTAGGATGTATGTTATGGATAATCAAACCCATTGGGAGAAGTACCTACCTTTGGTAGAGTTCGCCTACAATAACAGTTTTCATAACTCCATCGAAATGCCACCCTACAAAGCTCTGTATGGAAGGCCATGCAGAACACCATTGAGTTGGGAAAGATTACAAGACCGAGTGACAATTGGGCCAGAATTGATTCAAGAGATGGAGGAACATGTGATTCAAATTAGGAAGAGACTAAAGGAAGCACAGGATAGACAGAAAAGTTATGCTGATGCACATAGGACTGGCCAAAGTTATAAAGTGGGAGATCAGGTTTTCATTCGTATCAGGCCTAATAAGAGTTCGGAAAGGGGACAAAGTTGTCACCTCGATTTATAGGTCCGTTTAATATCCAAGAGAAAATTGGACCCATTGCCTATCGTCTCGTACTTCCACCCCACTTGTATAAAACTCATAATGTTTTTCATGTATATGTTCTACGTCATTATGTTGTTGATGAATCACATAAACTAAATTGGAAGGAATGGTAGGTATCAGATGTGGGAACCCTCACGGTAGAACCGTTATGCATATTGAACTGTAGAGTCCAATAGCTTAGGAACCGTCTGGTAGACCAAGTTAAGGTTCAGTGGGACAAGTATAGTCCAGGATCTGCTACTTGGGAGGATACCAAGACATTACGACGAGATTATCCCTCACTTTTTTTTACCACCTCGAGAATATGTTTCTTGAAGGTTGGGAGTATGTAACACCACCTTTTGACTTAGACAAACATGATTACCTGAGGCCTAATCACCTTTATTTTCTATTCACAGTGAAACTATTAATGATACACTTGAACTTTTAAGACGTAGAAACCTTTATGAATGTTAAATATTATTGATGATGATGGATATGATGTGATCTACTATGAGAATGTAAATTCTATGAATGTTTAAATGTTATTGATGATGATGGATATGATGCGATATACTGTGTGAATGTGAATCCTATGAAGGTTTAAATGCTATTTGAATTATGTGGGATATGATGCAATCTATTATGTAAATGATAATTCTATGAATGGGTAATGTTAATTGAATTATGGGGATATTATGAGATCTATTTCTAACTTGAAAACTTGATGTTAAAATTGTTGGTATGTGGATACCGAATTGAAATTATGGTTGTATGCAATTACATGATGATAATGCATAAATATGTATGAGTTTGTGTTACAGACTAATCCGCAGGTTATTGGGCTATGAAATAGCCAAGGGATAGTGATGATGAAAGTGAATGTAATGACCATTGGCTAGGAAACAATATGGTATGAATATTTGTATGTGAAAATATATTGGTTTGGATACATTGCTATGATATGTGGACTAGTGCAGGATTTTAGGAGGTGAAACTGCCCCAAACCGAATAAACGATGACAAAACTCCCAACAACACGGTGCCACTATATATTCCATTATAGGGTGTGGACCCTAGTCCTGTTAGGAGGGGTGGAGGCATTTCCCACCGTGTAGCCTCTAAAACTTGGAGTCATGAGAGGACAGTGTTAGCTCATGCTCCCCTAGACGTTTGATGATGACTGTCAGTTGCCTGCTGGGGAAGCTTGGTCAAGATAGTGACACTTCCACTTACGGGTTTTATTTGGAGTTAGGTCAATATAGTTGACGCTCCAAGATAGTCCAACAAGGAAGGATAGGAATGGAAGATGGAAGTAATTTAGGGAGGAAGGATGAGTAGAAATAGTTGAGAGTGTATGGAGATTTTCCTTATAGTGGAATTTGTTGTTTTTCCTTCTGAAAAGAAAATGTGTATATATGTATATTCATAATTACTTAACTAAACTACAATTGCCTAAATCAAATTGTTGAGCTAGATTATTGTAATTAAGTGAATTCACAAACATTTAATTGGTTTATTATCTTTTATAAAATGAATAGTCTTATTGATTGGATTGGATGCATACATAAATTACTATAAGGTGATAGTTATTGATATTAGTACATGCACGAGACTTGTATGTACTAACTACACATGCATTTCTTGTACATGTACACTAGTATGTATGAGTTTTCTTGGCTTACTTACTAATAATGTTGGTTATTTGATATGAATGTGTGAACCATGTGTCTTTTCCCTTGTATCATAAAATACCTTAACTTCAGGATGAAGTTTCCTGAAGGGTGGGTGTATGTAACAACCCTAAGTATTAATCAATTGTCATAGTTTAATTAATTGTTTAATGTATATTAGTTTAAATAAATAATTAATTAATTTTCCTGGTTAAATATTTGTTGAATGTGAATTGGTTTAATTAACTAATTAATGAATTTAATGATTAAATATATGTTTAATAAAATCTAGTTTAATAAATTATTAATTATGATTTTATATCGAATGATGGAACCATTAAAGAGAAAGGGATAAGGTGGTTGGCATTGAATGGAAGGATAAGGTGGGTGAAATTTAATGAAGGGAGAAGGCGATGGATGAGAAAGGGGGGAAAGGAGGATATGAAGGGGAAGAACACTCGGGGAAGGGGGACTTTTGGTATTTTGGGGAGAGAGCATCATTTGGAGAGNGGGGGGGGGGGGGCTAGAGTAGTTGGCTAAGTAGTTTGCTGGAGTAGTTCGCTGAGTAGTTTGTTGGAGGATGGTTCTGGTTTTTGCTTGAGGATCTTGCTGGAGTTTGGTGGACTGAGATAGGGGGCACCAGTTGCTGGGAGTTTTGGGCTTGGGGGCCAAGAATCCTTACGGAATCCTGGAGCTAGGGAGTCGGAGAGGCTCTGTTCCTAGCTGGCTGGGAGGAAAAGGTTCAGTTTTGGGCATTTCCAAGTAGTCTGCAACAATAGGAAAGCAAAGGACATACTCCTCCTTCAAGAGGTATTTTTCCAGTATTAATTTTGATAAGGATGAAAGTTATGTTATGAATTTATGTATGGAAATGTGTAATATGTTGTGTAGTCTGTTTATGATTATTTATGACTATTATGGACTGTAAAATTTTAGAATTTACTGTTTAAACTAATTAATTGGCATTTCTCTATCTAAATTTATGTTTTATAAGGCTCTGTTGGAAGAGACCTTACAATAGGGAGGAGGAACACTGACGTTTGAAGTCCAGGAGTCTCTGGATAAAAGAAGGAGACTCAAACACCTCCTTTTTTCACAAGCAAGCTCAATCTCGATGGAAACAAAACACAGTCATCTCTATCACCTCCAGCACGGGGAAGAAAATTGACTCTTATGAACAGGTCAAAAAAGAGGCCTACCATCATTACAATAATATTTACCAACAACCAAGGGAGGAAGAAACGCACTTGGAGGCCACCAACATGTTGTTAAACATCCCTAAATCAGTTTTCGATGCAGAAAATAACCAACTGACTCAATATATCACGAAGGAAGAAATACTCAAAGAAATTTGGAGTCTAGAGCCAGATAAAGCTCCGGGACCTGATGGGTTTCCAATAAAATTCTATCGATCCTTTTGGGACGTCATCAAATGGGACCTGAAAAAAATGCTAAACTATACTCTGCACAAATAGAAAATTGGAGGAGAACCAACTCCACCTTCCTAGCCCTCATCCCCAAAGAGTCCAATCCCTCTAATTTCTCTCGATTCCATCCCATCTCGCTCTGCAACTCCTCCTACAAAATCCTCATTAAAATCATTGCGAACTTCCTCAACCCCTTGCTCACAAAGCTAATCTCAGAAAACCAGATTGGTTTTCTTAGAGACAAGCAGATAACATACAACATTGTCCTGGTACAAGAATCCATTCACTCAAGAAAGAAAAACAAAACTCCTGGTATGGTTGTCAAGCTCAATATGGAAAACTCCTTTGACAAGGTGAAACATAGCTTCCTCTTCTTAGTTTTAAAAGCTTACGGTTTCTCAGAGAATTTCAGCAACTGGATCAAAGCCTGCATCAACAACCCATGTATTTCTCCTCTCCTTAATGGACGCCCAATCAAAATTTTCAAAGCAAGCAGGGGCTTGTGTTAGGGCTTCCCTCTCTCCCCATTTCTCTACATTCTTCTAGCAGACTCCCTCAGTCGAAAGCTGGAAGAGGAACAAAGAACAAGAAAACTCTCTGGTTTACTTATAGCAAGAGGGGTAAAGGAAATAAACCATTCTCAATTTGCTGATGACACCCTCTTATTAGGAGCAACCACAATATGCACTGCTAACTATTTCCAAAAGGTCCTCATCACTTTCCTCACAGCTTCAGGCGGCAAGTTGAATACCTCAAAGTGAAGAATTTATGGCTGGCACGTCCCTGGACACATAAAAGATCAGATCGCCAAAATTTTCGATTTTCCTATCATCACCACTTGGAACTAATTTAAATATTTGGGAATGCCCATCTTCCTCAATCATTATAGTTCTTCATCTTGGATTGAAATCGTAGAGAAGATATCATCACAAATTCAGAATTGGGGAGGTCGATGGCTCAATCCTGCAAGGAAAACCATCCTAAGAAAATCAGTCCTTTCCTCTCTCTCCATATTCCAATGCTCAGGACTACTAGTTCCCAAAAAAATTCTAGAGAAAATATCTAGAGTCATAAGATGCTTTCTTTGGGCAGGCAGAAAAACAAACACAAAGAAATCCCATCTCATAAACTGGAAGAAAATTTTCCAGCCCTATAATAAAGGTGGTCTGGCTATCAAGGATCCAACCAAAATGAATATATCATTGGGATCCAAATTGGCATGGCGCCTTATAACGGTAAAACCAGACTGGTGGAAGAAAGCTCTCTTAAAAAAATACTTTCAACCCCCTAGGCTCAGATGCCTAGAGGGGCCCATCCCCACCCTTCCAATCTCTCCGATATGGCGTCTCCTCAAAAGTGCAGCTCCGCTTATTCAGACCAAACTCTCTTGGGCCCCCGAAAATGGAGACACAATAAACATTGGTCGGATCGTATCCTCAACTCTGAGCCCTTGAGTTCCCTTGTGACCCTTCATCCTTTTAAGGATCGGTGCTGCGCAAAGGACCTCCTCAAGATTCAATATTTATGCCTCTGGAATAATGACGATGATTGGGCAAAATGGAAACCACCTAACCCCCCAAATATCCTCAGCCCCCTCCTTCCCATTTTCTTCAACAATCTGGCTGGCTATGTCCCTCTCAACCGCTCCACCCCAGAATCCCGAAGCTGGGGAGGTAAACCTTTCTCTGTC
>ML840826.1:67526-78543 GCA_009831015.1 Picea engelmannii | reverse complement strand
TTATTCATCCTATTCTAATTTACCTAGATGCTTCATGCAATTAGTTGTTATCATGGAAGGAAAACTTTAAGATTTTCCCGTTCACAGGAAACTACAACTTCTATCCATCCAGGTGATTGAGGTAGAAATAATTTGTACTTGAAACACCTTCAATATTGTAAGGAACATACTATAAACTATCAAACTTTCCATCCTTTCTCAGCTTTTCCTTTCTTTTATTCCATGTGAGAACAAGATCACGTTTCTATAAAATCCTTTGGCGATCCTTCTTATCAAATGTTCCTTTAACTTTTCCCTTACACTTTGAAAAATGGTTGAAGGCCTTCCTTCGAATTTCATCAAGGTCTATAAATTGATTGATCCTTCCTTGAACTACTTTCTAGTTGGATATGAATTGTTGCAAAACTTGGTATATTGGGATTTTCAAATGAATAGGAAAAGTAACTCCTATCCCATATACTAGCTCAAATGGGATCTTGTTTGTAGGTTCTTTCTTTGTTATCTTATTGTCCCATAAAGCGTGCTTTATCATATTATCCTAGCTTTTATTGTTATTCCCCATTGTTTTCTTGATGATGGTCATTAAATTATTGTTACTTGATTCTAGAACACCATTTCCTTTGGGATAGTAGTTGGATGAGTGGGATAGGACAATGGCATAGTTGAAACAAAAAGTTGACATGTCTGCTGCACTGCAATATTTCATTTTGTCGGTGGTGATCTTTTTTGGGACACCAAATATTGAAATGATCTTATCTTCTAAAAGCTTCATCACCATTATATCGGTTTCCTTCTTCATGGGTATATCCTCAACCCACCTATTGAAGTAATAAATAAATGTAAGGATCCATTGATAACCATTACTTGAATTGTCATTAAAATCACCTACGAAATCAAGGTCCCATTGTTGGAAGGGTGCTTCTACCATGACTAGTTGCACTTGCAAAGCTACTAACTTCTACCTAGACATGAAAATATAACAAGGATGACATGATCCGACAAACTTATGGACATCAACAAATATCATGGGCCAATAGTAACCAACCCTTAAAATCTCATGAGTTGTAGTCTGTGTTGCATAATGTCCATCGCAAAATTTTGCATGTAACTCTGCCATGAGCCTCTTTGACTCATCATATTCCATACACCTAAGAATCATTCCTTCTGGGTTTCTCCAATCCATACCTTCTTGAATAAAACAAAAATTAGAGGATTTTAATCTTAGTTCTCTTCTCTTGTAATCCACCAAATGATTGAGACATGTTAGGTTCTTAAGATGATACCCATATGCTCATAAATGCTTCAAAGACATAAGAAATTCATAGGCTTGTTTTTCCATAATTGTATACTTCAATTCCATGTCTCTTAGGGTTTTACTCATGAAATCTATAGGTCGCTATTCACGCTGATCATTTTTCTACAGTAACACACCTACAATAGTATCTTTAGAAGAAAACAAAAAAATGGAAATACTTTGAATAATCAGGATTGACTAACACTAGAGATGTGACAATTGCTTCCTTAATAATATTGAATGCTCTTATCCCCTCATCACTCCATTTGAAATCTACATTCTTCTTCAATAATATAAAAATAGATTTAGATATCTCAAAAAAGTTGGGAATGAATATTCTAATGAAGTTTTTCTTTCTAAAGAATGACTGAACCACCTTCGTATGTGGGGGTAAAGGGATTTGTCTTATCAATTCTATCCTTTCTAGATCAACCTTTATTCCATCCTTTGAGATTATGTGTTTGAGGAGCTTACCTTCCTCAACCCCAAAAACCAACTTCTTTGGATTTAATAATATTCCATACTTATGACATCTATCAAACACTTTCTTAAGATGACTCACATGAGAACTTTTATCTTTTGAAAATTTTATTAAGTCGTCTTAATCAATTTCAATTATTTTTCCCATCAAATCCTTGAATGGAAAATCCATGGTTCTCTAAAAAGTAGCACCAACATTAAGTAAACCAAAAGGAATTCTTAAGTACTCAAACATGCCTCGAGGTGTGGTGAATGCCATATTATGTTGATCATATTCATTCAAAAAATTCTAGTTGTAACTTGAAAAGCCATCTAGCATGGAAATCATTCTAGATCATGTGATCCTTTGTAACAAATGGTCAGTGTCATAGAATGGATACCTATGTAATGTCCTAGGCATTGTTGTTACAATTTTTTCTCATTGTTGTAGCAATATGCAAGTATTTCTGAGTGTTGACTTTCGTCAAACACATAGACTGTAGGTGTCTTCCCACTACTAAAAATCCCAATATATTATTGTGTATTCTGAAATGGGTTTTTGAAGTGTTATGTGTGGGTTACATATGATTTAAGTTTTCCAAAAAATCCTTTTAATACAACAAAGATACATAAAAATAACATATACAATACTCACAACTCACAACTGATATAATTGAGAAAACAAAATATAGATATATTTATTTATTTCTAGCTTATAACTAAGAAATGACAATGGTAACAACTCACAATTTTCTTTATATATTTCAGCTGATAATCCCTTATTTTATGAAAGAGTAGTAATTCTAATAGATTCTCCCTCCAATGGCACTGCTGCTACCACAAATATTGTTGTCCCACAGAGATAAATAACCCCCTATTTCTAGAACTTGACCTGATAAGAATAACTTAGCCCCAACAGAGAAATATGCTCTCTATTGGACACACCTACCACACTAAGAAGCAGGGTGAATGAGTGTGGGGCTCTTTTTCCCAAAACTTCTCTCTTACATAAAAACTTCTTAGTTAACATTCAACATTTATTCATTACCCATTGCTGTCATTTACCACCAATTAGATGAGAACATACGTCAACAATATATCATCAACAAGTCATCACCACAAGGAACACAAAGAACACAAGATGTATGTACAATTTTTCTTTTTATCATGGACAACAATCCGGGGTTTATCAACAACAACTGAATAGAGTACAACTCTACAAGAGAACCAACTCTATAATGCAAGACTCAACTTACACCCTTAGCACCAACTGATATGAGGCAACAATCCTCAACATATATCAATCTATCAATAGGTACGTGACCTGTTAGTAGTGTAGCCAGCGTGTGCACGTGCCCTGGCTCACTACAGCCCTCGTATGCATGCGACTAGTGTATGCAACAACCTGTATATACCTTCTAAGCTTCTTAGGGTTTGTTCTTCAAGATCAACTCAGATCCTCTGCAACCAATATATTATTCTCTTCTGTCTCTAATTGTCCAAACTGACCACCAGCTAGTCACAACACATCCAATCTCTCCAATAGCTTGCTCATACTCCACATCAAATCAATATGAATTCTATCTCAATCATGTATAAACAACTAGTATACCATAGAAATCATGTCACCACTAAATCACAAGAGTACTGATCACTCCATCAACCAAATCATCCAAAACTGAACCATATCATAGAATCCATACCAAGAATGCCCTAATCATTCACAACACATCAAACAATAGTATCCATCAAGACAATAATGTAACCATACCAATGTCTCAATGATAGATCTGAGGCCATAGAATGCAGATCTGGAATCTACCTCATCATCTAAGAGCTTGGCACCAGCTCAAACACAAATCTCCATGATTTTATCCACTATACGCTCCCTATACACAGTCATCCCGCGTATAACTTCAATGCATACACACCCTATACACAGATAACTTGCGTATACCTCAGAAACTAGGGTTTCTGAAGCTTTGAGAATTTTTCCATCAAGATCTCCGACATTGCCGAAACTTTGATGCGTCCATCAGATCCTCCTCTCCCTCTCTTTCTCAAAATATATTTTCAATCATGCTCAAGAGATCCATACCAAAGATGCTCTCACAAGAAGCTCTCCATCAATACTCCAAAAGATATTCACAAGAATCTCTCCATTGATCCACAAAAATGATGATTTGCAAGAGACCATAGCTATCTTATTTATACTTTCATCCTCTATGTCACTTAACCCATTTCTAGGTTACTTAACCTATTTTCCTTATTTTAGGGTTAACCAATTTCCATAAATAGAAAGTTCTCCAATATTTTATCATTTAAATATTCCTTCTTGATTTTGTCACTTCTCTTTATTATTTAAATAATCCACCTTGACTTTGTCACTTTTACTTTATCATTTAAATAATGATTTCTTCTTTTAGGTCACTTTGACTTCTTTGACCTTGTGGGCTTCAAGCCGACATATGGGGGTCCTCCAACTTTGTAAAGCCATAACTCTCAAAATGTGAGGAGTTATGTGACATTCCACATACCACCGGAAATGGCATGACAAGCACTATCCATCTAGGATCATTTCACCAACAACTACATTTATCTTCATCTCATTATTTCACATACAAGCATGGGTCCTCCAATCGTTCTTCTAGGATAACTCAATCCGCAAAGTGTCTTCCCATGAGGGCTTTCACCATAAGGGGACCACTTTGGAGTTCATCCATTTGTGAACCTTATTAGTCATGATAAGACAATAATGAGTCATCTTTTCATCAAACAAAATATGCATCATCATGTATCAATGACAACTCATTGATCCATCTTCATCTATGCATCATATCAATGATCCATCTTTATCAATTGGTTTGCACTATGACATCTATCATTCTCATCAAGGGAAATACATATACATTGTTCATAAATCATCAATCAATCAATCAAACCATTTGCATCAATGACACATGATCCAAAAATCTCCCAAATAATCAAACCATTGGCATCAATGACAACATGATCCAACAATCTCCCCCTTTGGCATTGATGGCAATACCAACATTGATGTAAACACCAATTGCCAATTATTGATGTCAACATGTAGATAAGGCATGCTCTACATTAATGTGACTATATCTCCACATCAATCTCTCCCCATCAATCTCTCCCCATCAATAGACATCAATCACATCAATGTGATTATCTCTCCCCCTTTGACATCAATGGCAAAGGGCCATTCTCCTCTTGGGGCTGCTCCCCCTGTCTGAGTGCCTTTGATCTTCCTCTAAATAATTTCTCCCCTTTTGAACAAGGGATATCACTCTGATGTAATGCTGAAGATACATCAAACATACTCCCCCTGTGACCATCGCTCCTCCTGGAATTATGCCTCTGTGCTCTTTCTTCAAATATAGGGCTCTTTTCTAGATATGCATCTGATAAATATCTCCTCCTAGAATCATGGGAAGAAGAATGACTCCCCCTAAGGGTATGTCTCCCCCTATCTTGTCTGCAAGATGAACAATATGCTACCATATGACGATCCTTGGACTTGTTCATGCATCAAGCTTGTTCCATACCATGCATCATGAAGTAAAATATATGTCAATAATGAAATAAAGAATCATGAGTAAAATATCAACCGTGTACAAGTGATGATCATCATGAGTAAAGAATCATGAGTGTACCATCATGCATCATCACTTGCACCAAGAAAGTATATCAACCATGCATCAACAAGCTATGATTCCCCAATGATGTACAACATGACTATCAAATCAACTCACCAACTACATGTCTCAATGTGTAGCCCAACCACCTGCAAAATACATGCACCATGATAAACATATGCTTCCAATAATACATCATAATATATATCAATGAAACTCAAATATGTACTAGCAATGTACCTCAACAGATCAACATCAATTCATACTCATGGGTTAGTTCCATGCACCCAAGATTTATTTTACATCGTCACCTTATATGATCTAACATAGAACCATGAAAACCTGCAAAAAACAGTGTCAGAACCTGCAATAAACAATGTCATACCCTGCATCACAGAGTGATACCATCACATCAAACTAAAATCCCCGTTCATATCCCTTTTCCTTAGGCTTCACCACATATATGCAGCCTTCTGCACAGACAACTCGCGTATGTACGCGATCTATACAAGGTCAGCCTGCGTATGTACACGACTGATACCACTGTCACTCGTGTATGCTTCAGTAGATGACTTACTTGAGCTTCCCTTCAGTCTTTCATCCTGTTCTGACCGTTCTGTCTTCTTCACCCACTTCTGTAGAGGTTCCTCCTTCTCATAACTTGAGCTCCGAGCATCCATATTTTCGAAGATGTTTCCCTTTCTTACTTCATTCCTTCTTCTAGACATGCTATGTGAAGTTCTCATCATGTAATTTCTTCTTGTGTTCCAACACTCCTGGGATTTGTGGCCAAATCCACTACAACTGTAGCATCTCATGGTGTTATAGTGAACAACAATGTGTCCTACTTGATCACATCTCCAACATCTCATGGTGTTATAAAATCTTCCATTATATCTCCTTTCATAAGATCTACACTCAAAATATTTGTGACCATATCCATTACATGAATAACAATGCCCATGAAAAATAATTTCATACCTTTGCCTTGGTGTCCCAAAAGTAGCTTCTTGATGTCTTGCTTGCTTTGTTCTTTTGGAATTTTCCTTGCCTTGTGTAGATGGTTGCTTTGCAACATTGTATTCCTTCTTTGATGTACTTACCTCATGCTTCTTTGAGGTGATTTCATTAGCATGTGTATTTTCTCATTTGTATCCAAGACCTGATTTATCACATGGTGATCTTTGACTTTCCAACATCTCATCCAAGATTCGTGAGCTATTCAAGAATTTGTTTGACTTTTCCACCTTCTTTCTAAGATCAACAATTTCAGCTTCTAGCTACAACATGACTCTTCCTTTTCATTTATTTGAATCTTCAATTGTTCCTCTATTCTTTTGGCTTCTTCAATTTGGGTCTTGAGATGAACAATGGTTTCAAAACTTTTTCTAATCTCATCATCTATATTTATATCTTCTTTTCCATTTTTTAGTCTTGTGATCTCTTCTTCCATTTCTTCTAATTGAGTCTTATTTCTCTCTTCTTGTTCCTTGATCATTTCTTTTAACTTCAAGATGTGCCTTAGACTCCTCCTAAGAAACTTCTTAGTGTTATCTAAAATATAGTTATAGTCTATATAATAATGATCACTTCTATATCTATATAAACCTTCTTCAACTTCCTTTTGAAGTTTTAGTAGATTTTCTTCTATTCTTTTCATAGGATAAATGCCATCAAACTTTACACAAACTGTTTCTACATCTTCTTCTTCACTTGTAGAGAAAAATTCATCATCATCATTGCAATCAAGGGTTTTTGAGGGTTCTTTACCTTCATTTGAAATATCTTCACGATCTTCCTTTTTGCCAACATCAACACATAATTCTTTGCCTTCATTTGAAATGTCTTAAAGATCTTCCTTTGTGCTATCATCACTTGATTCTCTATCGTCACTTGAAATGTTTTCAAAATCACATTTAGAAATAATGCATTCAAGAGTTTTTGATGATTCTTTACCTTTGATAATTTTGATGGAGTGGTCTTCAATTTATTCCTTCTCCTTCTTGCTTTGATATGTCTCCTCTAGCTTTAGCTATATATCCTTGGCGGAAGTGCATTGTCCCATGCTCTCTTTGATAGGGTTTGAGATTCCACTAAGAATGGTCTTGAGAGCCAATGCATCATTCTTCTTTCCTTCCCTTTGAGCTTCAAACTTTGACTTGTTCTTCAAGGGAACCGATCCACCCAATGGATGCCTTCCAAATAGTTGCTCCCATTGTCTTCAAATATAATATCATCTCTATTCTCCAAGTAGAATAGTTTTCCTCATCAAGGATTGGAAATTCATCATCCATTTGTGTGTCTATGGATCTCCTTCAAGTTTGTTAAGGCTTGTAGTGAAGGTCGGCTCTAATACCAATTGTTGGACACACCTACCACACTTATATTCCCTTGTTCTATTAGATTCTCCCTCCAATGGCACTATTGCTACCCCAAATATTGTTGTCCCACAGAGATAAATAACCCCCTATTTATAGAACTTGACTTGATAAGAATGACTTAGCCCCAACAGAGAAATATGCTCTCTGTTGGACACACCTACCACACTAAGAAGGGGGGTGAATGAGTGTGGGGCTCTTTTTCCCAAAACTTCCCTCTTACACAAAAACTTCTTAGTTAACATTCAACATTTATTCATTACCCATTGCTGTCATTTACCACCAGTTAGATGAGAACATATATCAGAAATATATCATCAACAAGTCATCACCACAAGGAACAAAAAGAACACAAGATGTATGTACAATTTTTCTTTTTATCATGGACAACAATCCGGGGTTTATCAACGACAACTGAATAGAGTACAACTCTACAAGAGCACTAGCTCTATAATGCAAGACTCAGCTTACGCCCTCAACACCAACTGAGATGAGGCAACAATCCTCAACATATATCAATCTATCAACAGGTACGCGACCTGTTAGTAGTGCAGCCAGCGTGTGCACACGCCCTGGCTCACTACAGCTTGTGTATGCACGTTGCCAGTGTATTCAACAACCTGTGTATACCTTATGAGATTCTTAGGGTTTGTTCTTCAAGATCAACTCAGATCCTCTGCAACCAATATATTATTCTCTTCTGTCTCTGACTGTCCAAACTGACCACCAGCCAGTCACAACACATCCAAGCTCTCCAATAGCTTGCTCATACTCCACAACAAATCAATATGAATGCTATCTCAATCATGTATAAACAACTAGCATACCATAGCAATCATGTCACCACTGAATCACAAGAGTACTGATCACTCCATCAACCAAATCATCCAAAACTGAACCATATCATAGAATCCATACCAAGAATTCCCTAATCATTCAAAACACATCAAACAATAGTATCCATCAAGACAATAATGTAACCATACCAGTGTCTCAGTGATAGATCTAAGGCCATAAAATGTAGATATGGAACCTGCCTCATCATCTAAGAGCTTGGCACTATCTCAAACACAAATCTCCATGACTTTATCCACTATATGCTCCATGTACACAGTCAGCCCGCGTATACCTTCAATGCATACCCACCATATACACAGACAACCCGCGTATACCTCAGAAACTAGGGTTTCCGAAGCTCTAAGAATTTTTCCGTCAAGATCTCCGACATTGCTGAAACTTTGATGCATCCATCATATCCTCCTCTTGCTCTCTTTCTTAGAATAGATCTTCAATCATGCTCAAGAGATCCATACCAAAGATGCTCTCACAAGAAGCTCTCCATCAATACTCCAAAAGATATTCACAAGAAGCTCTTCAATGATCCACAAAAATGATGATTTAAAAGAGACCATAGATATCTTATTTATACTTTCATCCTCTAGGTCACTTAACCCATTTCTAGGTTACTTAACCTATTTTCCTTATTTTAGTGTTAACCAATTTCCATAAATAGAAAGTTCTCCAATATTTTATCATTTAAATATTCCTTCTTGATTTTGTCACTTCTCTTTATTATTTAAATAATACACCTTAACTTTGTCACTTTTACTTTATCATTTAAATAATGATTTCTTCTTTCAGGTCACTTTGACTTCTTTGACCTTGTGGGCTTCAAGCCAACATATGGGGGTCCTCCAACTTCGTAAAGCCATAACTCTCAAACCGTGAGAAGTTATGTGACATTCCACATACCACCGGAAATGGCATGACAAGCACTATCCATCTAGGATAGTTTCACCAACAAATTCATTGATCTTCATCTCATTATTTCACATACAAGCATGGGTCCTCCAACCATTCTTCTAGGATAACTCAATCCGCAAAGTGTCTTCCCGTGAGGGCTTTGACCATAAGGGGACCACTTTGGAGTTCATCCATTTGTGCACCTTATCAATCATGATAAGACAATAATGAGTCATCTTTTCATCAAACAAACTATGCATCATCATGTATCAATGACAACTCATTGATCCATCTTCATCTATGCATCATATCAATTGTTTTCCACTTTGACATATGTCATTCTCATCAAGGTCAATACATATACATTGTTCATCAATCATCAATCAATCAATTACTTGACATCAATCAATCAAACCATTTGCATCAATAACACATGATCCAACAATCTCCCAAATAATCAAACCATTGGCATCAATGACAACATGATCCAACACTCTCTTCCTCAAGGAGAAATGACATGTTTGCAAGAGAAATCAAGTATGTTGTCAAACTCAACCTTTGATGATGAGGAACTCAGACTCCTATCCACATAAAATGCACCCAACTCACATGAAATGGTCCAACATGAAGAACCCACTATTTCTCTTGGAGAACTTTTCCTCCACAAACCAAGAACTCAACCCACTAAGGGAAACACGACCCAAATAAAGGATATGACCCAACACTCAACCTCAACAATGAAGTTCAGTCACCACCGATGAGAAATATAATCTACCTATAAGGAAACTTCACTGCCAAGATGATAAAATCTACCACACTGAATAACTATGTATGATATCCTCCCTTCGACCAGCTAGGGTGTATGGTCTCACCACCAAAACCAATCTTCTAAACTCTCTAAAGTTTTCATCCCCAGAGCCAAAGCCACAAGATCTCTCTCAATTTTGTTTTTAGAAATATCAAATGCATAATGAGAGAGGGCACCCTCATTCTCATTTTGTTTCCTCATCAACCCTTTTCATACCCTTTTACCCATTTTAATAAAGTAAAGTGACTTTATAAACTCAAGTCACTCAAAACACCTTTTTAATTAATTACTCAATGTAACTTTAGAAATATAACCTTTTCTAACCAAGTGACATCAAATAATCACCTTGACCCCCTTTTCTTTTCTTTCTATAGCCTACAAGAGTTGGATAGGCCACTACATCATCCATCTGAAGTGATCACTTGGAAAGGGACATCACAGTCCTTGTTATCCTCATTTTTGGTTATCAAGATGATGACATGATAATGACATGGTGATGGAAGATCTGACTCTTCATTAAGATCATTTTTATGAAGAAAGTTACACTTATCAGCTTCTCAAAATTACACTTTTGAAGATAGTACGCAGGCTGCACATATATTGTCTTGCGGAAGTACTTTGTTTCCGCAGGCTGCATTCAGTCTGACTGCGGACCTTCCGCACTGTGTTAAAG
>ML840826.1:46548-66107 GCA_009831015.1 Picea engelmannii | reverse complement strand
AGTAAGTACATCATCCTTCTTCTCTTGTCCATTCAATACTTTAGAACTAGGGAAAGAGTAGTATTCTGTCTCAGTTTGTTCCAGATCTAGGTGGATCTGTGGAGATTGGTCTGTGTCCGCACTCACGAATTTATCCTAGAACAGTCCTTTCTTCCCAAGATTGCTTTCCCTCAAGCAACCACAATCTAGGATGTTGCAAAATTTTCCCACTCTTTCACGTGGCATCCCATACTGACAAATCCATCCACTTGACACGACATTCCCTGATCACTCTGCTCCTCAATCTCCTTTCTCGGACGTCCAAAACCTCCTCAGGAGTCAATATCATCCATCACCTCTCATATGGTGGCAGTAACTCAATGGAAGTGGTAACCTTTGGTCCCCATGCCTTCTTAAGGCATGACATATGGAAAACACTGCAAATATGGCTATCCTCTGGAAACTCTATCTCATAAGATACCTCTCCAAATCTTTGGGTCACCCTATAGGGACCACAGTGGCATGACCTCATCCTCTCAGTACCACCTCTCCTCAATGGAAATGGTCTATGTAGTTGTACCCTCAAGAAAACCATGTCTCTAATCTCAAAACTATGCTCCACCTTATGCATGTCTGCATACATCCTCTGTTGATCCTGGGTGGTTTGCTAACTTTCATGAGCGGTGTCGTAGAAATGATCACCTAAATGTAACCACTTTATCCATGACCTCACATAGTCATGCAAGAACCTCTCATCTTGTTGGTTCACCATCTCTGCTTGACCATCTGTCTGGGGGTAAAAACTAATACTGGGAGTCAAACCTGTGCCTGCAAATCTGAGTAGCTCCTGCCAACATGTTCTATGAAACATGTTGTCCTGATCACTGTAAATGACTATGGGCTGCTCGTGGACTCTAAACATCTCCCCTCATGATAACTCTACCCCCATTCCACCCCATACTCAAAATAAATCATCGGGAAGTGCGTAAACTCTAATAATTGGTCAATCATTGCACACATAGGATCTGCTCCCTGCACCCTTGGTAAACCTGTGATGCAATCTATCAACATGCTCTCCCAATATTGCTAAGAAATGGGAAAAGACTGGATCAACCTTGCTTGATGAGTGTGCCCTGTCTTACTCTATTGACAAGTTGTACACTCCCCCATATCTCCCAACACATCGTCCACGAAGTCCCTCCATGTGAACCTCTCTTGGATCTGCTTGTAAGTGGTAAAGTCACTAGGGTCCTAAACTATCCTATAAGATGTGAAGCACCCTCTAACCATATCACTAATATGCAAGGTGATAACGCAAGAACCCACTTGACTTCCCGTGATAAGACAAATAATCCTAAGTTGTAGAAACTCGATAAACTCCTCAAAAGACTGCTCCTCCAAGCAACTGATCATATGCACCCTAGGAGTAAACTCTGAAAAGTGGGGATTGTCCATCTCATCTGTATCGACTACCGAGATGTGAAACACTATAATCCCAAGGTCCCAAGATAACTTTTGTGGGGAACCATCATGCTAATGTTGCACTCCTATGATCATAACCGTCTAATCACCATGCCTAGACCACCCTCTCCTCTCCTGGACCCCTACGTTGGAATCCATTAAAGGACTAAACACACTATCTTGGATCATATCTCACCAAAGAATCTTAGTGAAGTCAAAGTCTTCCAACTCGCAGATATACTTGATCCTGTTTATTGTGAGGGAAATCTACCTCACCATATAGAACAAATCACAACAACTCCTCTCACAACATCCCCATAAGGATGTAAAACAATCACTGACATGACCTTATCAATCATCCTCATCATCGGAAGCAGTATATCACTTCGATGAATGTCAGGATCCCACCACCAAATTGAAATTTTACCACTCCCAATGCCTATTGAAATCTTTGTGAACCAATCCAATGAAGTCTGTATCTCCTTCTGTGCACTATGCACACTAATCACATGATCAAATTGAAATAACTATGTCATGGCCACAATCCTACCCATCTCATCCAACTGACTCAGGTGAACCTCTCATGTATTGTTGTATATAATGAGGGCATCAAATAATAGCAAAATATGCCTCTTCCATTGATTGCAATACTGGAAAGTGACTAGTGCATTGGTCAACCCCAAGGGCATGACCAAGAAATCATAATGAAGTTAGGAAGAAGACTTGTGAGTATCTTTCTCCCTGGACCTCATTTGATGATATACCATATGAATATTGATCATCGAGGGATATGCTTATCTGTGAGGATCACCCATCCACTCATCGATCTTGGGTAACCTCAACTCAATGGTATGCTTGAGGACTCTGTTGGGAGATATCCTTGGAGGAAATGCCCCAAAAGTCCATTGTACACTAATGTATGCCAATGAATACCCCTGCATACTGATTTCTATCACAGAATCATCCTATACCGTCTTGTATATTATAGGCACTATTGTATCCATCACTTTATTGGTGTCACCTGAACCTGTATCCCAAAGCATGCCCATGTATGTCATATACCTGTCCACCCAATCCATGGATGCATATACTTCCTTGTGGGTTTCTCCACAAGGAATGTGCTCAACTATCTCCTTTGTAGTTGAGAGTTGAGTCTTTAGTGGGCTCTTCAAAAGAAACAACTCATGATCCCCACAATGAAAAACATAATCATAGTCAAAACCCTCCGCGTCATACCTATCCTCAAGCACCTTGAATGCTCCTCATGCGAGATCGCCACAAGAGGCTCCTCCCTCAAATCATGGGTTCCACTCATGCCCTCATGTGTCACGGCTACCAAAGATGATGAAGTCTCTGTTGTAAGTGATGAAGAGTGTGCTAAACTCAACTGGTAAAAAAGCTCCTCAACCTCCCTTTCCTTGTCTTCAATGAACATGAGAGCAAGGTTCCTATCCTTGAATAGCTACAAGTAATCTGATTTCATCTACTCTAGTGCTTCTTTGATTATGTGCAATTGTGCGCTAGTGACTCCACTTGCAATTCTTTTTGTCTCTCCTCCATATGGGTTTTACAAATAAGAGTTTCAATGAATCTATGAGCACCATCTGCCATTGTTAACATTTGTACAATTTGCTCCTCTATGACCAATAATTTTTCCTCCAAATCACGCAATGCTAAGGGACTTTGTTAAATTTCATCCAAGTGGTATGAGTTGTCACACAATAGATTTTTTGATTTGTTTTCATCTATATGAATATTATATCCATCAATAACAACCAACTCACTAGATGATGCCATGTAATCTTTACTTACCATACAATGACCTGTCAAATGATGGGATTAATGTGTACTATCATCGCCAAAATCAAGCTCTCCTTTGTCATCCTCCACGCATGGCTCCTGAAAATATGGATCCATATCCCACGATAGTTTTTAAAATACACAATACTCATCATATTTAGATACAATCATCCCTGCATCATCATAAGTATCATAGATAGGATAAGGTGTTGAATCCTTGTTATACTTAGGTTCTCGCACACCCTCATCATCATGAGTATCACTACTAAGTTATGATGTTGAATCCTCAACATTGTTTGATTGGCACACTTCACCATGTGCGCCATCAACCTGTCCATCATGTGTGCTATTATTATGGGCCTCATAAGACAACATTAAAGGTGTACTAGATGTTGTTGTTCTGTCATCCTCAATTTTAGAAGCATGAAAATCTTCAGAAACTAGTACCTTTTTCCTTGGCACCTTCGCCTTCTTGTTCATTGATACTTGGGGTTCATACCATTCAAGATGTTTGATGATGAAAAAATCCTTGAATGACATGGCTGTGTGAAATTCCTCACTAAGCACCATGTATTCCCTCAAACAATTTCTAAACTCCTGATCTTGTCCTTTATGTCCTATTTGTTGCCTCTTTGAACCACTAGCTCCATTGTTCCTTGCATTGTTTTGATTTATTCCATAACCAATCTTGTATACCCTCACAAGTTGGGAACTGGATCACATGCTATGATACCATTGTAATGTCCTAGGAACCGTTGTTACAATTTTTTCTCATTGTTGTAGCAATATGCAAGTATTTCCGAGTGTTGACTTTTGTCAAACACTTAGGTTGTAGGTGTCTTCTCACTGCTAAAAATCCCAACATACTATTGTGTATTCTAAAATGGGTTTCTAAAGTGTTATGTGTGGGTTATGTATGATTTAAGTGTACAAAAAATTCCTTTTAATACAACAAAGATACATAACAACAAGCATACAAAGTACTCACAAATCATAGTTAATATAATTGAGAAAACACAATATAGATATATTTATTTATTTCCAACTTATAATTGGGCAATGACAATGGTAACAACTCATAGTTTGGTTGATATATTTTAGTTGATAATCCCTTATTTGCTGGAAGAGAAGTAATTCTAAGAGATTTTCCCTCCAATGGCACTATTGTTGCCCCAAATATTGTTGTCCCATAGAGATAAATCGTGCCCTATTTCCAGAACTTGACCTGATCAGAATAACTCAACCCCAATAGAGAAATATGGTCTCTTCCTTAAGGAGAAACAACCTATTTGCAAGAGAACTCAATTTCATTGTCAAACTCAACCTTTAATGATGAGGAACTCGACCTCCTAGCCACAAAAAATGCACCCAGATCACAGGAAATGGTCCATCATGAAGAACCCAGGATTTCTCTTGGAGGACTCGGCCTCCCAAAACCAAAAACTTGGCCCACTAAGGGAAACTCGACTCAAATAAAGGATATGACCCAAGACTCAGCCTCAATGATGAAGTTCAACCGCCACCAATGAGAAAATCCATCTACCTATAAGAAAAATTCACTACCAAGATGATAAAATCTACCACATTGAAGAAATGTGTATGATCTCCCCACTTCGACCCGCTAGGGTGGATGGTCTCACCACCAAAACCAATCTTCTAAAATCTCAAGGGTTTTTGTCCCAAGAGACAAAGCCACAAGATCTCTCTCAATTTTGTTTTTAGAAAATATCAAATGCATAATGAGAGAGGGCACCCTCATTCTCCTTTTATTTCCTCGTTAACCCTTTTCAGACCCCTTTACCCCTTTTAATAAAGTAAAGTAACTTTATAAAATCAAGTCACTTAAAACACCTTTTTAATTAATTACTCAATGTAACTTTAGAAATATAACTTTTTCTAACCAAGTGACATCAAATAATCACCTTGACCCCCTTTTTATTGTTGTCTATATCCTATGGGAGTCGGCTACGCTATGACATCATCCATCTGGACTAATCACTTGGAAAGGGACATCACAACTTATATTTATTTGTCACACCCCTAGTTTTGGTCCCCAAAATAGTAGTGTATATGTGTATATGATAAATGGATAAAAGATAAAAAAAAATGCAGTGTGTAATGGAACATTGATAACAAAATACATCACAGGTTGCAAAAGGAGAAGGAAAAAAACATGGGGGATATGATTACATAAGAGAGGAAAGAAAGGGGGCTAAGTGGGCACAATGGGACCAAAGTAAGATAATATTATTTTATTGCAAGCCTAAGTCCTTCTATATTGACTTTATTAACCAATTGTTTTATGTTTCCTAAGCCTTTGAACCTTGTGATTAGTTTCCAAGAGAGAAACATGTACTTCTTATGAAGACATTTTTTTTTATGAGAATGAAAATATATTCAATAGTTTTTTGTCATGCAAAGGGGATTGGATTCTCATTCTACTGGAATTCGTGTCTCAAATCCTAAGTTGTTGCACTAAGGATGTAACAAAAATTATGGGAAATAAAACCATGTGGAAATTGTGACCCTATGTGAAGGAAATTTTTCTCATTAAGAAAACTAATTACAACTAAGAATCCATAGAGTCCCTAAAGTGATATTTTCTGGTTGTTTTGTGATGGATCCATGGAGGGAAGTGTGATATACCGAGGGACTTTGTAGCAGACAAGGGGATCCCATTCCTTGGGTTGTGTAGGATGATGGAAAAAGAGGACATGTGGCTTGAAATAGGTGTAAGAGTTGGTAGATGGTGAATTTCTAGGAATTGTTCTATGTGAGAAACTTAGAACCAACCATACTAGATTTCATCCTTTTGGAGACTTTTTGATGATTTTTTAAATCTTCAATGGAGGAAAAGGGACTGAAGGCCAAAAATATGGAAAATTTTCCCTAGTCAACATTTTATGTCCTCGACAATCCAACCAAAATTTTCCTACTTAAGTTTTTCCAATTTTTCTTTGTTTGGAAGATAACAGTTTTGGTTAAAAATTCCAAGTCTAGAGATTGTGAAAAAAGGTCAAAGTTAGCAATGCCAGATTAATGCAGAAAATGACCAAAGCATTAGATCGCCAATATGAAAGTTTCTAATGACTCACAATCATAAATTTTATCTACACTTGATACAAAATTTGTCTTAGTTCTCACTAGATTCTCTTCTACATGTGGCAAAAGTTGGTCTTTGACTTTGATTGTGTCAGTGAGAAAAGTGCAAAAATGGTGATTTCTAAGAACTATAAATTTTATCTATGAGCTCAGATTGGAGCATGAATACAATCATTGGAAACAAAATATAGAGGGGAATATGTATCAAGGCTTATATTTTGGATAAGTGCTTCGGGGTTCTTCAAAAATTGGGAAGAAAAAAGGACCTGTAGCCTTAATTGACAAAAAATGACAATGTGCATAATTTCCAGAATTTGAAAGAAAATGCTACAAATTTGGAAATGAGGTGTATATAGTAGTTTTATTTGTATGCATACTTATTGCAAAATTAGTGCTAAAAAAAGGACAAGTAATGATCATAATTGAAGATCAACATTGAGGAGGATATGTGAAAGATGCGCAAGGACCTTACATTAACCCTCATGAAGGCCTAAATATTAGTGTAGGAAATGAGGAGATAGAGTCTAATGCACACATAGAGTGAACAAAGTCAATGAAGTTGTTAGCCATGATTTTTTTTAATATGGAGATGCAGAGTTGTAGAGATGATAATGAGAGTCTACTAAAAGTCCAAGAGAAGCAAAATAAACTAAACACCCAATTGCTCCAAAGTTTAAATCACCTACAAAAGAAAATAAATAATGGATTGGGGTCAAGACAAGAGGAAGTAGGCAGAGCTCATGCAAGGAGGGATAGTCATAGAATATCTAGGCACTCAAAAATTGCTACCAAAACTCAAAGGCATCACTATTCACCAACTCATTCAACCAAGAAGTCATATGCATATGATGAATCAAAGAGTAGTCCAAAAGTGTCTTCAATCAAAGACCAAATAAGAAGACATGAACTAGACAATTTGCAAGGGGAGATTAGGAAATTTAAGCCACCAACATTCGATGGTGAAAACAAGATGGGAAAGGATTTCGAAGATTGGTTGCTACGAATAAGAAAGCATTTTCAGATGCACAACTATTCATCAAATCTAGAAGCCATAATTGTTTTATACCTTCTATAAGGAAAAGCTTCCATGTGGTGGGATCAACTCGAGCAAGTTAAGAACATCAATGAGAGGAGGATTTCTTGGAAGTAGTTCAAGAAGTATTTCTAGCAACAAAATATTTCTAAGCACTACTATGATAAGAAAATGCACAAGAGTTCTTAAAACTCAAGTTGGGAACTATGACCATGGAAGAATATGAGAAGAAATTTTTGGATCTGTTGAGATATGTGGGCTATATTAAAGAGGATAAAGTGAAGATACAATGTCTCTTAAGTGGATTGCCAACATTTTACAGAGACAAAATACAATTTGATGAACCTAAGACTCTTGAAGATACCATCAAGAAATCCAAATATCTATATTATTAGAACAAAGACAAAGAAATTTTCCAGAAGTCCTGGGAAGATAAGAAAATGGAAAAATTAGATCAAAGGAAGAAGGGATACAAACCACATTTCTTCAGGAAAAGTCATAATAAATATCAACAAAGTCATCCAAGTCAAATTGGATCCAAGATGGTAGAATCTTCGGGAAAAAGGACAAGGAAACCAATCAAATGTTGGGGAGTGTGAAGGAGACCATTTATATAGAACTTGTCCTCATAAGGGAGATAGAATGAGGACTTTGCAAAATAGACAGGAGGTAACTACAATGGAATATGTGGGCATAAACACCCCAAGAATATATGTAGCCTTGGAAAATCAATATGAAAACCATCAATGAAACATTATTTATGTTGAAGTAAGATTTTGTCCTCCGTTTGTCCTCCTCTGTCCACCTCATAGCTAGCAATTTCCTCGTCGTATTTGCTAATTCCAAGTTCTACTCCAGAAATGAACTTTGGCAGCTAATTCCATCGATAGTCACTGTTGGGTAAAATATATGCATTGATTTATCAACATTAAATTATCGACCGAGAGTTCATAAACTTGGAGATGCGAGCATAGGAAATGCATGATTGGATTCTATTCTAACCTATGCTAACAACTAATGCTGACAAACACACTTCCAAATGAATGAAAGAAGAATTAGAAGTAAAATCAAAGTGCAGAAATAAAAAGAAATTTAAACTATGGAAAAACCAAATCAAAGCAAACTAGCTAAAGGGAAAATCAAACAAATAGGAAATGAAATATGAATTTAAACTATGCAAATGAAATGTCCTAAAAAAGATACACCCGAAAATAAAAGTGAAGTCAATGTGTAGGTACATGATTAGTTTTTTTTTATGTACAAGAATGAATGTGTGGGTGCGGAATTAATTTTGAAATCACTCTACAAACATAATCCTTCCAACGCTGCATAACACTTAACAATATTTTACAATACTTTGAAAAATAAAACAAAACATAATTACAACATGACAAACAATATAACATAATATGAAACAAACTAAACAATATTATAACAAATATGTAAACAACATTAAAAAAATATATCACAGACAAACTATTAAACAAACAATTAACAAAACATTATAAATATATAACATAAAATTATGACTATTAACAAAGGGTTATAAATATACAACAAATAAACAATTAACAAAAAAAGTTATAACAAATATGTGCCTTAAATAAATAAACATTATAGCAATACACATAAGAACACTTAAACAACAATTAACAAACAACAACATGACTTATATACAACACAATAATGTAACCTACAAATCAACACAACATATAATAATTAAATAAACAAGAACTCATTACGTAATCATATGACAATGTATCAAAAGATTCACATATTAGATAAACAATATGACACGAGATATATGAAACCAATATAAAACAAGAATACAAAATAAAACCTAAAAATCTATGGACAAAAACATACATCTCTTGCAGCGTCAAATGAGTAAGAGGTAAGTGAATGGAGATGGTGTTAAAGACAACGTTGAAGTGAATAGTTGTGGGCGTGAGGAGAACAATCCGAATGGATGGATGTGCAAACTGGGTGCAAAGAATGAAGACAAGAGAAGAGCGAGGAGGGCACAATTGCAGAGAAGTTTTTATTTATTTGTTTCGATCGTTTTTTAGGCTAAACAATGATCATGTTTCAATTGTCTATAGGTTTATTGACAGTGCAGATCATGATTAAAATTGCAGGCAACATAAATCAATCTATCGTAAGAATGAAGGGGAAATAATGGCATGGAATTGGTGCAGATTTGTGGTGTTCTTCTTCAAGGACCAATCTTAAAAATCGTAAAATAAAACAACAGAATTAAAATAATACAAAGCTAGAGTTAAATGTAAAAGGAAATCATCACACGAGTTGGAGATAGAATGCAAAGAAAACAAAATATAATTTGCAGCTAATTTAATGAAAATAATAAAAATAACAGGATGTTACCTGAACTGAAGGGCCCTTCCCAACCTAGGAAACAACCTGGAATCTTAACTCAGTTCAGAAATGAAGTCTAGAATTCCAACGATCAATCAATTCTTCATTAATAAGCAAATCTAGTTGTTATCACTCCAAAAGTCACCATAGATTGTAATCAGGTGAGCTTGGTAACATCAAAATATTTGTAAATGTAAATGAGTTTTTAAAAGGTCAAAAGGATAGGACTCAAAATAATAAGGTTTTAACTCAGAAATATGGGCTAGCATGCACAAGAAAATGAGGCCTTGACTAGCTTCAGTCAATTGTTTAAGGATAAATATGAGTAAAGGGAAGACTTGGTGAGAAGAATGAACAAGTCTACTATAAGCATCAAGCCTTCTAACATCTAGGTGAAGAAAAAGATCAGTCACAAGATCCTCTTGAAACTAAACTTTAAAACCTTGAAAATATTTACAGTAGCACCACAATCAAACATTCATTATGATACAACTATAACATCTCATAAGGATCCTCCATTAATGAGCATTCAGAGTAAGAAGAAATAAGGAAATGAAGAGAAGCTGACTTCCATTAATAAAAAATTCTCAGGTCCCGTACATAACCAGAGAATAGTTTACTCAGTCAAACAAAATTACAATATCGGAGCCTCAACTCAACCATTCGAACCCCTGCTAAAGAAATTGATATATCTATTTATAACAAAAAGGGAGGCAACAGCTAGAGGTACGAGCTGGCCTCCTTCCTTTGAAAATATCTAAACATTTATTTGATCTAACAACTTATTTAACAACCTATGCTACAAAGCAGGAAAATGTTGGTGACTAATCCAACCATGCTTCAAACTGATTTGATCCTCTTTTGTTGCACAACTCCTATTTTTCCATGTGTCTTTTAGGAGCATATAGTTGTCCTCAAAATGCCAGTTGTTGCTTCTGCAATTTTCTCCATCATTATCCATCCAAAAAGTTGTTGGTCTGACCTTCCTGGATCCCTCGTGTCTGCTGGTAGCTTCTTTAGGTAGCGGCCTGAGTAGCGTATTTCACAACTGGACAAGTAAAAAGGTAGCGCCATTGTCTCTGTACAATGAAACTTACAACTTGGGATAAAAACATTTTGACAGTGTCGAGGAGTGTACTTCAAATATGCAATTTTTCGATGACAACTATTGTAAGTGGAGGGAAGAATACCAACAAAAAAAATTCTTATACATGCAAGCAAAACCAGAGCATGAGAAAGATAGGGAACCAAACTACCGTAGAATTCTTGGACTGCTGGTGTCTTCTTCTTGAAATGATGTTCTAGCTGCGTATTTGATACCTACATTAACCTTCTGTTTATATGTAAAATCTTAAGCTCCCAGGCTTGTCATGCAAACTTAGGTGCATGAGTTTCATCTGAAGGTTGTACAGAATAGATCTTCATATTATATTTCCTTCAGATTAGAGTTCTACCATATGAGTTTGAATCTAAACTGTCAATTTTACAAGAAAATCATGTTCTCTGTGCAAGAATCCGTCTCTGCCAGAAATTAGGTAGCGCTTCCCAGAAATTAGGTAGCGCCAATATTGAAACGTCCTACAGAATCTGTAGTGTCTGTCGTTACACAGCTTAGTAGGTTGGGTAGTGCTGAGGAAAATTACAAAACCCAGGAGAAAACGTAGCGCCCAGGAAATTTACAACGCCTAGGAGAAAATGCAGCAAAACGTCCATGAGATTTGGCAGCGTCCAATAGATTTGGAAGCGCACTTCATTATGCACATCCATGCATGTAAACGATGGAATGAGCGAGAATTTTGGGAACATCATTGTATACATCGTGGCTACATTTAGTTCTTCAACACTTGTAGAAACTTTAAACAATACTGCATTGATATTTCATCATGGCACCTGTGCATGCATCCTGCAAATCAGGCATTTACAATTTCACCGAGCACCGAACAACTGGAATGCTGGCTTAATTTATGGCTTGGCCCGTAGCTTGAGATTGTGGTTTGACTCGTGGCTTGGTCTTAGGATAGATTTGACTTGTAAGATAATACATAGTGTGATCTAGGTTTAAGCCACTTTAAAACACACACCACCTCTTCTATCAAAGTCAATAAACTCATTTATTGAAAAGGCAACTAAAATAAATCTATAGGGAAATCAATAAAATAAAGATTTAGGAAAAACTACTAAAATTGGTTTTTGGTTATGCAGGTTAAAAAGAGAAAGGCCATAGGTGTTTGGAGAAAAATATTTATGAATTAAGACTCTTCCTAACTCAACAAGGAAATTGGAATTTATGAACTAGGGCAAATGAGAAAAAATATTTCAAAAGTTTAGCACAAGGATGCTAAAGACACTTAAAATTTCCATAAAAAATTGAGTGCTAATATTTGGCTCCAACTGGGATGGAGACCTCCCTGCGAGGCTCCAAGAACCTAGTAGTTTCAGTTTCCTTATCTGTTGGGCTATGGAGTCATCTGGCCTATGAAACCAATCTCTGAAAACTCTCAAGACCTGTGCAACTGATCTCTATATACCTTCAAAACTGGCCTTTATTCACACAAGCTTATTGATATTTCTGCTGCAAACCAGAAGAAAAGAAATGCTCGGGCAATGAGATTATTTCCTACCCTACTCTACTCTAACCAGCTCTGTAATTGGTTAGGTAAATGATGCCTTCCATAACAACCATTCAAGCAATTTTAAAATTGAATAAACCTCTTCTCTATCACTAATCAACAACTGATGTTTGAAATGTAACAACAATGATTAAAATTCATTCAAGAAACCATACTCACCCTGACATGATGATAAAAAGATCAATTCTGCATGCTCCAAATCATTTGAAAAGTGAAACTCTATCTACTCATTGACAGGGTCATGAAACTGAAAGCAATGCCTAATTAATTTATGAAAGGTTACCTTCATTGTTTCAAAGCTGCCGACAGTTTGTTTGATGTCTTCTACAGGAACACTTGTTTGAATGATAGACATAGGAATATGTGGTTCGAATAGCTGATGTGTAACTTCAGAACCACTTGTTGGTTGATAGCTGATCATTTCTGCATATACCGTGGGGATAGTCTGTTGCTCATACATATGCTTTTTATTAAGAGAAGACTGTTCATTTGTTGGTGATGGATAAGAGATTAGATTTATATGAAAATCCCTTTCAACACCTCCATAGTATTTACAAGGATTAGGAGCATAATCATCATATACAAGAATAGTGCTAAGAGGCTCCAAACAAACCATAGAAAAATTATGTTCATCACCATCACTAGTATTTCCATAAAAAATAGGTTGTCCATAACAAACCTTTGACTCTTGACATTCATAATGTCTTGTTTCATGATTCTTTCTAACAACAAAGTATTCATTACCAAAGTGTTTGTCAGCAATAAGATGCTCTTGGCCAATGTTTTAGACAATGACTTCCTCAGAGGCAAGGCTGTCAAAGATACCTGCTTCGAGGACCAAATCATCCACTATGTTTTCTTCATAGGGACAACAAATAAAATCTGCCTCATGTTCAGATTTGACATGACACTGACTTTGAATCCTACCGCAAGCTTGGAGGTTCTCCTTCACTTCCTCAACATCCATGAATAACTGTGATAAAGATGTCGATTTTCTTTCCCTAAGATACAAAACAAGGTCAGATTATTGAGACATTATGTAATACACCATGGCAATAGTCTCAGAAGGTTTAATTTCCAGGGGCAGGCTATAATACAAGCTGTGAAACCTTCGATTAAAAGTAGACAAAACTTCATTTTTTTCCTCTTCTCAAAGTAGTGAATTCATTTCGGTACTGATCAAATGACTTTATCTCTCCCCAGTATTTTAAAAAGGTATCATATAGTTCATCCTATGAACCAATGGAAGCAACTTCCATATTCTTGAATCACAAGGCAACATCTCCAATCAAATATTTAGAGAAAAGCCTCATAATAATATGTTCATGCAATATTTCCAGATTATCGATGAAGTCTTGAAAGGATGACATATGCTCTTCTCCTGTAGTGTTATATTTTCCAGAAAACGTTGGTAGGTAGTCTACAAATCCAGGAGGGTAAGGATGAAGAAAGGATGGCAACTTTAGAGGTCCAAACATCTTTCCCCTAACCTTAAACGGGAAGTCAGTGGGCTGTTGAACACTAGAAGGTTGTTGGTAAAGGTCAGAGGAGTTGGTAGCTTGAATTGAATCAGTTTTATTATTTGCAAAAGGACAATAATCATTTGGTGCATGCTGAATTTCAACAGGTTGGTTATTAACGATAGAGGGAAAGGTAGAAGGTAATAAATCAACTTTGAAATCTGGAGAAGGGAGAGAATTGTAAGGTTCGGGCTGATTAAAAAAGTGTTTATGAACCTCATCTTCTTCAAATGTTTGAAGTGGATGGATATCCTTAACATCAATGACATGGGAAGGGGGTAAATCTACTTGTTTGAAAAAGGAATATGCAAGAGCAGGCTGGTGGTCTTTAGAGTATACAAAGCATATTATGATTCTCCCAATGTGTGCAGGGAAATTCAAGAAAGAATGATAGATAAAGAGCACAAGTTCCAGAAAGAAATTCAGAACTTGATACCTGAAGTTGCCTCTGCCTTCCATTTATGTCCAAGCTTGTTCCCACAGTGGAGTCTTCCAACAGGTTCATCTTTGTGGAGTCACTAGGTAGATGATTATAGTCAGGTTTCTGTATCCCTCTCTTGTCTACCATCAAGAGATGGATCTATGTCATTCTTCCTAGGGAACTCTTCAATTTGCTCAAATCCATCCCCGAAAACTCTGCCATTTATGCTATCACTCCAAAAGTCACCCTAGACTGTAATCAGGTGAGCTTGGTAACATCAAAATATTTGTAAATGTAAATGAGTTTTTAAAAGGTCAAAAGGACAAGACTCAAAATAATAAGGTTTTGACTCAGAAATCTGGGCTAGCATGCACAAGCAAATGAGGTCTTGATTAGCTTTAGTCAGTTGTTTAAGGATAAATATGAGTAAAGGGAAGACTTGGTGAGAAGAATGAACAAGTTTTCTATAAGCATCAGGCCTTCTAGCATCTAGGTGAAGAAAAAGATCAGTCACAAGATCCTCTTGAAACTAAACTTTAAAACCCTGAAAATATTTACAGTAGCACCACAATCAAACATCCATTATGATAAAGTTGTAACATCTCATAAGGATCCTCCATTAATGAGCATTCAGAGTAAGAATAAATAAGGAAATGAAGAGAAGTTGACTTCCATTAATAAAAAATTCTCAGGTCCATTACATAACCAGAGAACAATTTACTTAGTCAAACAAAATTACAATATGGGAGCCTCATCTCAACCATTCGAACCCGTACTAAAGAAATTGATATATCTATTTATAACAAAAAGAGAGGCAACAACTAGAGGTACAAGTTGACCTCCTTCCCTTGAAAATATCTAAACATTAATTTGATCTAGCAACTTATTTAATAACCTATGCTATAAAACAGGAAAATGTTGGTGACTAATCCAACCATGCTTCAAACTGATTTGATCCTCTTTTGCTGCACAACTCTTGTTTTTCCATGTGTCTTTTAGGAGCATGTAGTTGTCCTCAAAATTCCAGTTGTTGCTTCTGCAATTTTCTCCATCATCATCCATCCAAAAAGTTGTTGGCTTGACCTTCCTGGATCCCCGATGTCTGTTGGTAGCTTCTTTAGGTAGCGACCTGAGTAGTGTATTTCACAACTGGAAAAGTAAAATGGTAGCGCCACTGTCTCTGTACACTGAAACTTACAACTTGGGATAAAAACATTTTTACAGTGTCGAGGAGTGTACTTCAAATATGCAATTTTCCGATGACAACTGTTGTAAGTGGAGGGCAGAATACCAACAAAAACAAATCTTATACATGAAAGAAAAAACAGAACATGAGAAATATAGGGAACCCAACTATTGTAGAATTCTTGGACTGCTGGTGTCTTCTTCTTGAAATGATGTTCCAGCTGCGTATTTGATACCTGCATTAACCTTATGTATATATGTAAAAGCTTAAGCTCCCAGGCTTTTCATGCCAACTTAGGTGCATGAGTTTCATCTGAAGGTTGTAGAGAACAGATCTTCATATTGTCTTTCCTTCATATGAGAGTTCTACCATCTGAGATTGAATTTGAACTGTCAATTTTACAAGAAAATCATGTTCTCTGTGCAAGAATCCATCTCTTCCAGAAATTAGGTAGCGCCAATACTGAAACGTCCTGCAAAATCCGTAGCGTTCGTCGTTACACTAATCAGGAGGTTGGGTAGCCCCGAGGAAAATTACAGAGCCCAAGAGAAAATGTAGCGCCCAGGAGAAAACACAATAGAGCGTCGAGGATATTTGGCAGCATCCAAGAGATTTGGTAGTGCACTGCATTCTACACATCCATGCATAAAAACAGTGGAATGGGCGAGAATTTTGGGAACATCATTGTATACATCGTGGCTACATTTATTTCTTCAACACCTATAGAAACGTTAAACAATACTGCATTGATATCTCATCATGGCACCTGTGCATGCATCCTGCAAATCAGGCATTTGCAATTTCACCGAGCACCGAACAACTGGAATGTTGGCTTAATTTATGGCTTGGCCCGTAGCTTGAGATTGTGGTTTGACTCGTGGCTTGGTCTTAGGATAGATTTGACTTATAAGATAATACATAGTGTGATATAGGTTTAAGCCACTTTAAAACACACACCACCTCTTCTATCAAATTCAATAAACTCATTTATCTAAAAGGCAACTAAAATAAAGCCATAGGGAAATCAATAAAATAAAGATTTAGGAAAAACTACTAAAATTGGTTTTTGGTTATGCAGGTTAAAAAGACAAAGGCCATAGGTGTTTGGAGAAAAATATTTATGAATTAATACTCTTCCTAACTCAACGAGGAAATTGGAATTTATGAACTAGGGCAAATGAGCAAAAATATTTCAAAAGTTTAGCACAAGGATGCTAAAGACACTTAAAATTTGCATAAAAAATTGAGTGCTAACACTAGTTACAAAATGACGTTTTATTTAGGAACATTCATTAACCTTTTATCAATTTATGTGTCACCATTACATGTTGATCACCACACACACACACACACACACACACATATAATGGGTAAATACAACAAAAATCCTATCTTGTCTTGGTTACAAACCAAAAATATAGCAGATCCGTTCATCAAAATGCTTTTCTTGGTATTTTGTTGTACCAAATTTGCTCTTGAACGATATCATGAAATTGGAATTTGAGATGGAAACTTCGTGGTTTCAAATGAAGGTGAGAACAAGAGAATCAAAATAGAAAACACATCTCTCCTTTTGACTCAATCCATGCTAGACTTCTAGAATAGCTCCATGTGGTTAATGATAAAAATCAGATGCCAAAACAATAATCTTGACCCGTCCTTCGTTTTCATAATTTAAGTGATTTGGTTGAGATATGGTCTTTATGACTACAACTCCATGTGACTTGGAGATAAGACAAAATTCTATGAAAATAGAAATCCAACCTTCATGATGACTAGTATTCCAAGCTTATTAAAAAATTTGGGTGCAACATGAAAAATATGAGTTAAAGAACTGGCCATAAATCTTTAACCGTTCCATTGTTTGGAAAATGGTCTGCAAGAGACCCAATTTGACATGCTAGAAAGAAAACCCATGTTTCATATTCTTCATATTATTCTTTCTTTGCACGAAAATCGAGGCCAAAATTAACTATCTAGAACTTTTATTAATTTGTCTGAATTATTCCCCCTGAGCTGGAGGTCCACATGTACGACCTGGGTTGATTTTAACACATGTGTCTGTATGTCAACGTCGTTTCGGAGAAAACCCATGTTTCTTATTTTTTCCTCAAAGTGCGCAATTATTCTAAACAATGATAGGTACCGGAATGACAATATTGATGCAGAAATGTTGAATTGTTGTTATGGTACAAGAACACTGATTGTGCTAGTACAAGAATCACACTTCACAAACCGTCATAAGTAAACCATGATATAATCATCTTTTAACCACTAAAAATATAGAAAAGACGATGTATTAACCACACTAGAGAAAATGATGAATGATAACATTTAATTAGGGTTTATGGTGTGTATTAACAACGAAATACGGAAAAAAGTGTAATATTGAATGTTTTTGTATAGCGGAAAACATGGAAAAAGTGGAGCTAAACAGTCACAATCCACTTTCAAGTCAAAGAAATTGTCATACACACTAATGGATTTATGCTTATTGAAAATTCAAATAGCACAAAATGCCCATGAAATCATCACACTCAACTAAGAATGAAAAGTACAACCATACCCATCGTGGCAGTGTTTGGATAAAACCCATACTTTTTTTAACCATAAGCTCAAAGACATATTGAAGAAAAAATAAGTTCAACCACTGCGGAAACTGGGGAAGCAACCCATAGATTGTAACTGGAAAAATAGTTTCCCTCTTCCATTTCAATATGAGGGAGTGGTAGGGTGTGGTTGCCTAAGTGTTCTAAATTCCAGTGCTTTATCCTACAAATTGAATGGATGAATCAATGCCCAAATGGAAACCAATCGATACCCACATGGTAACTAGACAATCCTTTTGAAAGACATGGTGTAGCAATTCGACGCAGTGTGGCCTACAAGCTACATGTTAAGTTTATATGAACTTTAAATATATGAGGGTGTATAGATTTCTCTTGATTTATTTTGGGTGGCATTTAAAACCATAAGTTTTTTGTGATATTAGCCAACGTTCTAATGAGTTATTGTATTGTTAATGTTAACTAGATTTCTGCTGTATTTTTCAATGGCCAAGGGTTCATTGCCATACTCTCCTTTTCCAACCAAATATCGTTGGTTTTTTTATTTACTGTTATGACCTTGGGTCTTAACATTAAAAATCATGACAAAACAAGAAATAAAGACAAAAGTAGTTAGATATTTTAGCTCAATGTCATCAAAAGGAGAAAGTATTTTATATTTGGAAATATAGGAAGCTATTTATGGATTCCCAAGGATAGTTTATGGTAATATTTGACCATATTTCCATGGAAAATTGTCTTAAAAAGAAGTGGAGAAAGTATCCTATATTTGGAAATATAGGAAGCTATTTATGGATTCCCAAGGATAGTTTATGGTAATATTCGACCATATTTCCATCGAAAATTGTCTTAAAAGGAAGTGGAATGGTCAAGATAATAAAACATGGTGAATTAGGAGGTATCAAGGTATTTATAAGTCTCATTTTTATTATCAAGATTTGACTTAAAACAAAGTGAACTAAGAGGCATCAAGGTATCTAGAATTCTCACTCATATTTATAAGAGTTGACTTTAAAGTACTTAGGATGATAAGAAGGGGAGTTGGCTAAAAATAAGGTGAATTAGAAGGTATCAAGTATCTAGAAGTCCCGCTCTTATTTCTAAGACTCGCCTTTCAAGTGTTAATGTTTTATGCTGATATTATAGTTCTTTGCATTTCATAAGATAAGAGCATAATATAAACAAGATCACTGAGAAATACACATCCACAATAGACACAGCATTTATCCTGGGAAACCCTCTAGGGGAAGAAAACCCAGCAAAACTTCCTTATCATAAAAGCTTGTACAAATGTTCAAGAGATAACTCAACCAATACAGAAAATCCTCCTCCAAGAGATGTGCCACCCTTATTCTTCTTTCACACACTTGAAATGTCACCTTGCCTCATAAGAACATGAGCAAGTGAAGTGAGTTAGAAGTGAGGCGCTAGCCTCTTATTTATACAAAACTGGCACGTGTGAAGAGTCACCATCCTGGCAGGGC
>ML840826.1:16040-37005 GCA_009831015.1 Picea engelmannii | reverse complement strand
AATTTAAAGTTGTAAAGGGGAAAAGTAAGGGTTGTTGACCCCTTACATTTTTATTTACCCTAAAATTAAGTGGATAATTTTTTTTAGGAGGATTTGTATAAATAAGGATCATTTCTATTTCATTTTGATCATAGCATTATCACTTGGAGAAAGGATGCTTGGATGAAATTTGCGCCCTATTTGGGCAATTTTATCTATCTCTCTTTGTTGATTTTTCATACGAGATGAGATATGATCAATATTCATTACAATAATGAGTGTTCCATATATAGAGAACATATGGTGACCATCCATGAAAGGACGCGCCCCTTGGATAATAAATAACTATTTATTATTATTACTACTACTTATTATATATATTATTTAATAATTAATAATTATATTATTAATTATTAATCTAGAAGAATGTCTTCCCGATGTTGTCCAAACATCAACACTCCCTCTCAACGAGGGAGACATTCTGCATCATGTCAAGTTTTGTCTCTGAAGTATACAAACTTCTCCCTAGACTCATGACACCTATCTATCAATCCTTGGATATGTCTCTCTCCCACCTGAATTGAGGGGAAAATCTCTATGTGGCTCTCCCTCTGATCCAATTGAATCTCTTTGAGATCAGACTCACTCTAGGTACACATGTGATAGCATCTAGCATCTTAAGTCTTTTATCATTCCTTTTAAAATCATCATGACTAGGACAAAGACCACACCAGGGTTGTTCACCATAGGTACACACATGTGAGTGAATGTCATCCTGATGTTAACTGATATGTGGAAATAACCTCAAGAACCTCGAGTCCATATTATTCTTTGTCATGATCAAGGAAGGACTATGCATGGGCCCATTTACCACAAGTGCACCTTTATGATAAATGTATCCTATCTCCCTTGGTCTGCAGCCTAATCTAGGAGAATGTATGCCCGATGTTGAAACATCAACACTCCCTCTTAGCTAGGGAGGTATATTTCCATGATGTCTTCATAGAGTAGTCCACTGACTACTCTGTAATCAACTAGTAGCACACAACTACTATCATTCCATCGATAGCTCGAATCATCCGTCACAGTCTCTGTGATCAAGTAGCACACAACTGCTCCAAGTGATCTGGTAGTCTCCATGACAATCAGATAGTATCATACAACTAATACAATTGACATCCAATAGAACATGATTGTCTTGATCCATAGTAGTACAAAACTATTGTCCAGTGGTACATAACCACTACTAGTAGCACACGACTACTATCCAGTGATACACATTCACTGCCAGTGGTACAAAACCACTGTATTAGCACACTTCTATTGTCCAGAGACACACAGTCTCTTCCATTGGTACACAACCACCGTAGTAGCAAAAGGTTTGTCACACATGGAACTCTCATGTAGACTTCTAGAGGTTTCTCCCTCTAGAAACACTAGGGTCAACTTCCGATAGTGTGTCATGTCAAGGTCAACCCCTTTGACTTGTCCTCATGTGATATCCACAAGGGATGTGTCCTCATGTGATCTCCACAAGGGACATTGGGATATAAGCCCAAAATCACTTATCCCTTCTCGGATAAGTTTCCTCATAGATCAACTCAACTCAGTAACAAAAGAGTACGATATAGAGAATGTATGTCACACATGGCACTCCCATGTGGAATTCTAGTGGCTACTCCCTATAGAAAAAATAGGGTCAACTCCCCATAGTGTGTGATGTCAAGGTCAACTCCTTCACATGTCCTCATGTGCTCTCCATAAGGGACGTGTCCTCATGTTCTCTCCACAAGGGACATGTCCTCATGTGCTCTCCACAAGGGACGTGTCCTCATGTTCTCTCCACAAGGGACATGTCCTCATGTGCTCTCCACAAGGGATGTTGGGATATAAGCCCAAACCCACTTATCCCTTCTCGGATAAGTGTCCTCACAGATCAACTCAAATCATCCACAGAGGAGTATGATCTAGAGAATGTCTCAAGAATTTGCAAACATCAAAACTCCCTCTCATCGAGGGAGGCATTCTCTGCCATGCCAAGCCTATCACAAAATTACTCAAAATTTGTCCTGGTAAGAGGTTTGGTAAGAAAATCATCAACCTTCTCATCTATAGGAAGGTACTACACAGGTATTGCCTTCCTCTACACCATGTGTTGGATGTAATGGTACTTGATCTCAATGTATTTCGATTTGTCATGAAACACTAGATTCTCTAAGAGCTTCACATGACTCTGGTTATCACAATGAATCACAGTGGAATCCAACACATGTCCAAATAAATCTTCAAGGAGATTTTGAATCCACACTCCTTCATGGACCGCCACACTCAATGCAATGTACTATGCTTCTGTGGTGCTCAAGGCCACATAATTTTGTTTCCTACTACACAAGGAAACCATGGCAGATCTCAAAGTGAAGCAACGCCTAGAAGTGCTCTTCCTGTACATTGCACTCCATGCCCAATCAGAGTCAGTATATCCTTTCAATCTCATGTCAATACTGGAAGTATATCTCATACCATGTCCAACTTTTCCTCACATGTATCTCAACACATGCTTTGCAACAATCCAGTGTGTCTATCTCGGTTGACTCATAAACTAGCTAAGTGCACTTACTACATAGAAAATATTTGGTCTAGTGTTAACCAAATACATTAATGATCCAATTAGTTGTTTGTACATGGTCAAATCAATTTCGTCAGAATTGGGATAAGACACGCTTAGTTTCTTCGGATTCTTCACCATTGGTGTAGCCATGGGCTTACAGTTCAACATCCCAAACGCTTTTCAATATCTAGATTGTGTACTTCCCTTGAATCATGAAGATATCATCAGTTCTCTGCCACACCTCTAGTCCCAAGAAGTAGTGCATCATACCAAGGTCCTTCATCTCAAACTAAGATTCCAACACATACTTTCATTCAACAATAAATATCTCTTGTACCAGTGAGGAATAAAACATCAATGTAGAGGACCAAAATCATGGACTCACCATTAACAGTCTTGTAGTACAGGTTGGGATCAACAACAATTTTGTTGAATCCAAAACACATTAGGTGTCCATCAATCCTCGCATACAAAGCTCGAGGTTCCTTCTTGAGTCCATACATGGCCTTCTTCAACCTGCACACATGAGACTCCTTCTCATGTATCACAAAACCATGTGGTTTCTCCATTGATGCAGATCCCCCTTCTCTCCTCAGGGTTTCTCAACCTCACGGTCTAGGATCTTCAAATACTTGAGAAGAATTGACTCTTCAGGCCTCTGCTAGACCTTGGAATCAATTTACACAGGTCCCTTGATGTTACCCACGCAGGTTTGAATTTCCCGCACAACCGTTTTCTAGCACCTTTGGTAACACCAACTGGCGAGCGCTAGATCCTATGCTATAATATTCTCTCATATGACCATGGGCTAGGGATGTTGGATAACTCTCTTCATGAATTCTGGCTTCGGCGCTTTTGAACACACCTAACCCTTTTTTCCCTGAACTCTGAACCAACGAAATCACCTGGACCAGATCTATGGTCCGCGCTCCTCTGACAGCAAACAACTGTGATCTAATTCGAAACTTCGACGTTCGAGAGTTCCAAACGTATCAACACCCTTTTCCCCTTGCAGTACCCTTTACCCGAAGCTATGGATCTAGTGCCATGTGTCCTTTTCAAACGGTTGGTTAAAGTGGATTTCGATGCTTCGTCCTTCGGGACTTTTCATGCCTTCACTCTTCGTTGTCCCCGAAGTACTCTATCACCAAAGTGACAGAGATGACCCCACGTGTCCACACAATTGACAGCTAGGATGATTCCTTACCTTTGGAGCCTCAGACGACTTCCGTTCAACGACTCCACCTTCTCCTTTCTCTTTTCCTCAAAGTCCACGATCTGATGACGCGTGTCCTCCTTAGATCAATGGTCACGATGGACTTCGCTACTTCGCGACTTCGAGAGTTTAGCACACTCCACACAAAATTTTCACTGAATTGCTTCTCCTTCGGAGTACGCAGATCTCCGCCATGTACTCTCGCTGCAACCAACAACTAGGATCACTTTTCTCTTCGCGACTTCAACATAAAATGATGTTTTCTCCACGCAATTTCTCTGAAGCTCTTCCTCCTGAACTTGCTTATTTGCTGCCACGTATCCTCCTCGCAACCAACGACTAGGATTACTTCACGGCTTGAGGACTTTGGTGATCCTCTCTCTTCAAACACTTCAAAACCTCTAAACCACGAAGTGCCGAAGGACTCCATGACTAACCTCCATGCAACTCTCCCAGATCTGACAGCTTGGAATGATCTCGCTTCCTCCTGAATGGATCTTTCTCGTTAATTTTTGAAATCTTAAAGGGCTCCTCCCTATTGAAGGATTCTCCCCCCGCTATCCCTTTTGAGATTGTTCCTCCTTCGAACTTTTACTCCTTAGAGCATTTTCTTCGACACTTAGTCGAAATTGACCCCGTGCACACCTTGCAACAAGTCTTCCTCCACGACTTAGATTCTTTGTGGGAGACTGTGCACACCTTGGACCAGTTCTTACACTCTTCTGCAAATACTCTTAAGTTACTCCTCCTAATCTTCTGAGTCAAAAGACTCTATCAATGCACTCCTTGCAGACAATATTCACTCCTTGCATACAAAGCTCCAAGTTACCTCTCTTGAGCTTTTGAGTCAAAACAGACCCTGTCAACGCACACCTTGTGGACACTTATGCACTCTTTGCAAACAAAATCTCCACACTATCTATTTTGATCTTTTGAGTCGAAATAGTCTCTGTCAATGTAGACCTTGCGGAAAATATGCACTCACACAAGATCGTAGAAGAGAAACAATTGAAACTTATCTAATCCTCACAGATTCATACATTCAACCATGTAATGCATTCATAACATAAGAACAAGTAATAAAAGAGAATTGCAATTAAACATAAATCCTACCATTAATTTAGATAGACACAGTAACAACAATACTAGACATTTGGGATCAACGCTTCTCTACTATATTCATTCAAATGATATTTACATGGGCTCATACAATGATTTTCAACAGCTCAACAACTCTCAGCTTCAAATAACTTTTAGTAGCCTTATTTCGGCATACAATACATTTATTTATACCAAAAAGGATCATAGATCTTTTCCTTTCGACTACCTTAGTGCTATCCTATCAAATTAAAAGCTTTCAACAACTAAGTCTTATTACAATAAATGTCCGAGACAAATAGATAAGAGCGAATGCTTCGAATTTGTACTACTATTGTCTACATTAAAGGAAATACAATCCCCATCGATCTCATGTGATGGTTCAGCCTCTTAACATTTAATATCTTCTTTAATTATAATATTTTCAAGATATTTGAATGACATGCCATCTTTAAAATTTCAAAAATCACTTCAAAATGCACACTAGGGCGTTGAGTTGTATTCCAATTGTGCTTTGATGACGATGTCCCTGCATCATCGATGTATAGTTCTTCCTCAATATCTCCATTAAGAAAGGTTGTCTTCACATCCATTTGATGCATTCTTCAACTCATGGATGCTACAAGGACAATACTTGTCCAGATAAAAGTGTATCAAGTAGAAAGAGAAAATGTCTCCTCATAATCTATTACCTTCACCTGATAGATTCCTCTAGCAACAAATCTCTTTCTGTGCTTCTTGATGATTCCATCAGTTTTGTGTTTGATATTATAGATCTACTTGGAAATCACTACTAAATTTCCATCAAAATATACGTCCATTGAAACCCATGTACCCTTAGGTGTACCAAGCACCCAATCATGGATATGATCACATGGAGAACTAACACCAAACAATGCACTAGAGAGCTTACATGCCTTGATAATTGCAATACCATGTTGTTGTACAAGGGTGATAAATTTGACATCCAACTATGCATTATATGCAACAATCTTTCACATTGGTTTCTCTCTTGCTCTAGTTACAATCGATGATGGATTGAATAACACCAACACCGACAGTCTTGCCCCCGACCCTAATTGAAAATATCATACTCTGCTCACATGCCACCGCCATAATCAGTTCAACAAACATCTTCACATGGTCCCTGGGAATCACCATTGGCGTGAGTTTACATAAATTCTAGCTGCATCATGTATAACCAACACTATTTTAACAATAAGTCTTTCTTGTAGTCCCCTTCAATTTATGTTTAGTGGCTTATGAAAACGCTCCAGGCATTCTCCTAAGACTGTGATATGCATTTATTCTTCAAATATCACATGATTGAGTTTTGCACATAATGTAGGAAATTGATAGCACATAGGCTTGGAGGTGTAGATTTTGTGGTTGATTATGCCATTATGTTGGCATGTGGATTTTTCATATATCAATGCCTTGATTATTCATAAATTATGGCAAACGAATGTCATGAATGTGCGAAAAATACTTTAATATGATCATATATTGGACTAGTAGTAATTATGATATAGTAGGTGAGTACTGCAATGATCAAGCAATGGTTTTCATAGAGAATTGGGAAAGTGTTGTGTTCCTCGATCAATCACAGGTTCTAGACAATGAGACTCAATCTTCTTTTTTTGCAATTGCAATCTTCAAGATAATGACATGATCTGGTTATAACATGAGTGCGGCTTCTTGCTAGAGGGTGTCATCTTTTTTTACATTGAATATTTTTTCACTAGGTTTCAAGTATTTGAGAGATGACTTGACCATGATATCGATTTTAAGGAGAGACCAAGTTCGGAGGCCATCTTCCTCTCACATCATATCCTTCTACAAATAGATTCTTTCAAGATGTCTTGGATCGATATTTTATCAAGTCATTTTCTATAGTGTTATTTTGATATTTTACGATTGTAATGGCATCCAGGATTGAAGATCTCGGTGCCTTATCACAGTTTCAAGGGCTTCTACAATTCCAAGAGGAATAACAAGTCATCATCCCTGTGTGATAGTGTTGTCAGAAGCTTTATTCAAATGTATGCAAATATCGACATTTACAGTTTGTACACGCATGTTTGTGTGGACAGGATCAATAAAACCATGAAACGCCTTGTGACATCCACAAAATCCCTATCAAAACATGTATTTAACACCACGTTTCACTCCCTTCTCTATAAGGATCAATTTCTTTCTTGTTCATGTTTATTTTTTCATTGTAAGGCATGCTATCTTCAACGTGTAGGACCTATGGCATAAATTACCTTCTTGTTATGATCCTTGCGTGGAAGATTATGCAGAGGCATATTTCAACAGAATTGATGTGCAAAAAGCACTACATGCAAACACGATCAAAATTTATTATCCATGGACACTGTGTAGGTACCAATAGAATTGTGCAACCCTTGCTCATGTTGATTTTTCTACTCATATTTCTGGTCTCTCCCGTGAAGGAGTCACGCCCAGTCCTACTCTGATACCAAGTTGATTTTTCATATGAGATGAGATATGATCAATATTTCATTACAATGATGAGTGTTCCATATATAGAGAACATATGGCGACCATCCATGAAAGTATGTGTCCCTTGGATAATATATAACTATTTATTATTATTATTACTTATTACATATATTATTTAATAATTAATAATTATATTATTAATTATTAATTTAGAAGAATTTCTTCCCAATGTTTTCCAAACATCAAAACTCTTGCTACTATCTCTTGTGATGATTTGTCTTGGCTATTTTTTGCTTTTATGGTGGATTTTTATTGGTTAAAAGGAGTTTATCTTGTTAATGCTTGGACTAGGTAAGGAATCTCTCTTGATATTTCTTCTTTTATTGGTTGCAAGGTCAATTTGTTAAGATTTTGGGGAGAATAAGTGCATACAACCCCACTAATCCCATCATAATTGTCTTGGAATATTTTTTGCGCAAAGGAATACTAGGATAAGTAAAGGGTTACACTCTCCTAGGTTTTTCCTAGCTAGTTTTGCTTGCCTTGGGGAGTAAAGGGCTTACACCCTCAAGGCATTAACACAACTAACTCTTTAATTAATTTTAAAAGACTCCATAACCAATAGTTAAAGGCATTAATCTCTTGCATTGGAGAAATAAAATCATTGCATTGGGGTGTAATATCCCAAGTGGATCTATGTGGAATTTTTCAGTTTTTTAATGTTTTCTTGTTGCAGGGTTTTGTCAAACAGTTCGCACCATTGTCTTATTGAGTTGTTTTTGAGGTTTATTGTTTAGTTTTATGGCACAAATAAATTGCAATGATAACTAAACTTTAATAAACAATTAAATACATGGAGACAACAATAAAAATAGCCACAAAATTCATATCTGTATTTTATTTAATATATAAGTTGACCTCAGTACAAGAGAAGAACATATATGGAAATGGATATGGAATAATGATGGATGTGTTTGAGAACACCTCCAATATACAATAAGAAAGTGAGATATGAGCTCTCTTGAACCACCAAAAACTACATGCAAAGATTTAATAGATCAATCTCTTCCCCTTCTACTCATTGCATGAATCTCTCGACTGAGTTGTGCCCCTCTCTGGCTGGAAACACCCTTGGAAATTTGGCCTCACTAGATCTGGCCTCCAAACTCCAAGAAATAGTTGTAAACCAATAGAGATGATGATGTATAACTCATGTGAGGATTTTCCCAGGATGTAGATGACAATACTGACCACAAATCACCAGATCTCAAACCCCCAGTGCACCCTCCTTCAAGAAATTTGTCCAACTCTGATAAGAAATAAATATGGGTCCTGAAAACCCCCAATACTATCAAGAAAATTCACTCTAGAGATGGAAATCAGTCCCAAACCAAGATCTCCTCCAGATCCAACACCCTAGAGCCAAATCGAACTTCCTTTCCTCAAATAGTGTGCCCCACTCTGCAGAAAACCCTTCATTATTGTGCCCTGCTTCACAAATGATTGTTGGAATAGATCTGAATTAGATAGAATGGTGAGGGTGTAATATTTCACCACCTTGGCCAATCTTGGACCAGGAAAGGAGGGATATTTCACCTTCGTTCTAATATCTAGGGTTTTTCTAGTCAAAACACTCAAAACACTCAAGCTGCTAGAACTCAATTTGCAATTAGAAATGATCAAGAATGAGGAGTGAGGTGCCCTCATCTTCCTTTTATACTTCAGTTTTATAATCCTCACTTAAATTATTCATTAGATTCTAAAGTATATTTCTTCATTTACCCCTAATATCCAATTAGATTTATTTCCTTATTAGCCAATGTCACTTTAATAATTTGACTTAAGGACCTTAATGACATCATTTGGATACCTTAGTTCCCTTTTTTAGTGAGACTATAGCCTAGGGGAAACAACTAGGCTACTAAGTCCTCTAAATATTTGATCATATGTAAGGGGATCTTATAGTCTCCCCTTCCTGAAATTGCTTACCCACAAGCAATTCCAAACTCATGCACTACAAGACCTGTTCACCTTCCCAAGAAGCATCCTCAATTGGTATATTCTTTCATTTAATCATATACTCCTTGATACTCATGTTTCTCAATAGTTTCTCCCTCACCTCCAAGACATCTTTAGGAATCAAAATCAATTAGATCTCCTCATCAAGTGGTGGTAGCTCTTCTATAACTGTTACTTGTTTACCCAATGTCTTCTTCAAGCATGATACATGGAATACATTATGTATTTTTCTCCCCGATGGCAATTCAATCTCATATGCTACCTCCCCAGTTCTTCTACTCACCCTGTAAGGACCATAGAAATGAGGCTTGAGTTTTTCCACCCCATTTTTCTTGATTGATGTTTGGTGGTATGGATGTAACCTCAAATAGACCAAGTCTCCCACCTCAAAGTTGTGCTCTACGCTTCTGCAAATGGTCTTTAAGCTCCCTAATAATTTATTTCTTGGACCCAATCTTTAGCCATAGGGGCCCTTTTGTCCCAAATTGCAACCTCCATGAAGGTAAGTGAATCATAGCCATACAAATCCCTGAAGGGTGTCATGCCAATTGACCTGTGATGGGTAGTGTTATAGAAATACTCCCCTATATGAAGCCATTTGATCCATGCTCTTTGTTGTCCTTCCAAATAATTCCTGAGGTATCCTTCCACCCATTTATTAACTATTTTTTATTTTTCCATCAGTTTGAGGGTGGTAGCTCGTGCTAGGAGTCAGTTCGGTGCCAACAAGTTTGAATAACTTTTTCTAGAAAGTGCTCATTAACTTGATGTCTCTGTCACTCACAATATTCTTGGGCAACTCATGCAACTTAAAAAATTCTTTGAAGAATAAATATGCTACCCTGGATGCACTATACTCCATGGATATGGTGAAGAAATGCTCAAACTTGGTTAATCGATCCACAACTACAAATATGACATCCTTTCCCTGCACCTTAGGCAAACCTATGATGAAATCCATAGATATACTTTCCCATTTATATATTAGAATAGGAAGTGGCTGCAAGAAGCCTGCTAGATGAGTGTGATCCACCTTATTTTGTTGACACAGTGTGCACTCTCTAACATAGCGCATGAAATATTCTTTGAGGCCATTCGATGCAAATATTTCTCTAATTTGCCTGTAAGTTTTGAGGAACCCTTAGCGCCCTGCTAGTGGTGAATCATGAAATGCTCTAAGCATCCTTTCCTTAAATTTGGATTACGACACTACATAAATCCTTCCCTTATAGTAGACGAGGTAATATAGAATTTGAAACCTCTCATTCTGAATTTTCCCATCCATAAGCTCACAAGCAAACTTGTTTTTGGAGTATTCTACTAATAGATGTGATTTCCATTCAACCAAAATTTCTAGTAAAGCATAAGATGTAGGCCTCCTAGATAATGCATATACTACCAAATCATTCTTCCCTTTGACAAATTCTCTATCAAATTCATAAGCTTGGATTTTTCTTACCCACTTTTGTTGCCTTTCATTGAGGTCCTTTGGCTCCAAAAAGCATTTAAGGTTGTTGTGATATGTTTTGACTATAAACTTGGTTCCCACCAAGAATTGTTTGAACTTAGATAGAGCATGCATGATATCTACCATCTCCTTATCATATATAGTGTATAAAAACTCTAGTCCCCTTATTTTTCTACTCTCAAAGACGATAGGATGCTTGTTTTTCATGAGGACCGCCCCAATTCCTTCCCCTGATGCATCACACGCTAGTATGAAGGGCTAAGAGAAATATGGTAACACTAATATCGAGCAAGTGCTCATGAAATTAGTCATTTTGTCGAAATTTTGTTGAGCTACTTCAATCCACTTGAATGCTCCTTTCCTAGTTATATCAGTAAAGGGTGAACAAATTTTTGAAAACCCTTTATCAAACCTCCTATAATAGGTGAAAATACCAAGAAATCCTAGTAGTTCTCTGATGTTCCTGGGTCTTGGCCAATCCAAGATGGTTTGTATCTTTTCCTAATGAGCATGTACCCCCTTTGCTCCAATGATATGCCCAAAATATAATACCTCTATTATCCGAAACTCACATTTAGACTCCTTGGCATACAAGGATTGGTCCTCCATGATGCTTAAAATATGATCCAGATTCTTGAGGTGATGTTACCAAGTTTTTCTATAGATTAGTAAATCATCAAAGAAAAACAAGAGACACTTCATCAATTTATTATTAAATATGTGGTTCATGCAAGATTGAAATGTAGTTGGTGTGTTAGTTAGCCCAAAAGGCATAACTAGAAACTCATAATCTCCATAATGACACCTAAAGGCCGTTTTGTGAATATCATGTTCCCTTACCCGAATCTAATGGTATCCTGAACGAAGATCAATATTTGAAAAGTATACTGCACCATGGAGCTCATCAAAAAACTAATCAATCCTAGGAATGGGATACCTATTTTTCATTGTCTTCTTATCTAGTGGCATGTATTCAATGCACATTCTCATGGTGCCATCTTTCTTCTTAACCAACACAACTAAAGATGCAAATGGGCTTGAGCTAGGCTTAATGTGACCCATGTCAAACAACTCTTTGATGGCCTTTTCAATTTCATGCTTGAACCTTTTTGGATGTTAGTAAGGTGTGGCGAATGTACCTGTCACATGGCATGGTGCATCCTCCTGCTACCTCCACTAAGAACCCCTCAAACTCAACAATGGGGATATGTCTCCTATTTACCAATCAACATCAATGAAATTATGGGAAGCCCCACCATCAATAAGTATTGTGACTCTTTGTCCTTGGAGGACTCCTTTCATCCTAAAAGTGATGAATTTGGGTACCCCACTGATGGATGCAATAATATCCTTCTTAATCCCCGCTTGCTTGCGCATTGGCTCTTCTTCTTCTTCCACATGCATGGGTTCCTCTTCTTTTGGGTCACCTCCATGTTTTGAAGATTTCCAACATCATCTTCATCCTCACTATCAAAAAGGACCTATATGTAGTGAATTTCTCCCTTTCTCATGCATATATACCATGGCTACCATGGTTCTTTACAGGTATAGCAGAGTTGTTTCCTTATCAACTCTCTTCTTGTAGCCTCATCAGGTTCTCCCTTGCCTCTATCAACAACCCTTTGATCCTTTCCTCTTGGAGAAATTTTTGGCCTTGGAATGAATTTATATTTTGAAGTTGTACCTTCCAAGTCCCTAGTCTTCCAAATCACATCCTGAAGGGTATTTGGATTAAAATCCTTGACCCATCCACACAATGGCTCTGTCATGCCCTCATAAAAGAGCATCATCAACCTAGATTATGACACATCCACAACCATCATTGCTAACCTATGAAACTATTAAATGAATGCCTCTGTTGATCATGTCTACCTAATTTGTGTGAGCTCACACAAATGAAGCTCTAGATCTCCCTGATCAAACTTATCTATGAGACTCTGACTGAAATATGCATATGAAGTAATGTTTTCATGTACTAAAGTAGTCATCCCATCGTACCACCACTCATGGGCCTTTCCTTCCAAGTATAAGGTAACAAATTTGATGGCATCCATCTCCATCATGGGATTTAGCTGTAGATAAGCATCCAATTTCTATAACCAAGCCTTAGCATAAGATTTGGTTTCTCCATCAAATGGGGGAATCTCCATTTTACCTGTTTTTTGTTCGAGATCATTATTTCCCCTGCGAAAGTCTCTAGGTATTCCCCTATATTTGATTCTGCAATATTCTCCAAATGAAACTTGTCTCTTGAACCTTGCACTCAAGGCTGCATAATCCTTCTCACATTCTTTGAAGTTGTCCTCTACCTCCATATGTCCTAGGACATGGGCATCCTACTATTTTTCATCTAGGAAACTTGGCATGTAAGGCCTGGGCGTGACTCTGCTACTTCCCGATACCCTGTTCTTTGCACCCCCAAACAGACTTTTCCCCTTAGTGTGGACCCTGTGACTAGTCTTCATGTGATATCTCTATTCTCCATGAGATCCACTAGCCCCATTGTTCCCTTCATTATTATTTGATTCCCTTCCATGTACCATATGTACGACAAGATGTGCAATCATGTTATGTCCTGTCTACAATGTAGTAACCAGGCACTCATGTCCCTGTTAAATAGCTATCAAGGTTGATTTGAGATCAACCTGCCCCCTAGATAAACGCTCATGTGTCTCATCCACGTGGTGCTACATGATAAATTGTGTATTATCAATAGAACATTGTAGCTCTTGTGTTATTATTTCCAACTCCATTAGCACATCCTTATCTGTACCATCTCTTGCTTCTTGTCTTTCCCCCATCTTTTTTTTCTGGTTCCTCTACCCCTTTGTCTTTCTTTTTCCTGTTGTATCCTTTCATCAGCAAATCCCCACTGGCTTGGAGGATTCAATGCTCTGATCACTGTAAGATCCCAAGTGGATCTATGTGGAATTTTTCAGTTTTTTTGTGTTTTCTTGTTGAAGGGTTTTGTCAAATAGTTTGCACCAATGTCTTGTTGAGTTGTTTTTTAGGTTTATTGTTTAGTTTGATGGCACAAATAAATTTCAATTATAACTGAACTTTAAACAACAATGAAATACATGGAGACAACAATAAAAATAGCCACAAACTTTAGATTTGTATTTTATTTAATATATAAATTGACCTCAGTACAAGAGAAGAACATATCTGGAAATGGATATGGTTGAGAACACCTCCAAGATACAATAGAAAAGTGAGATATGATCTCTCCTCAACCACCAAAATCTGCATGCAAAGATTTAATAGATCAACCTCTTTCCCTTATTCTCACTGCATGAATCTTCTGGCTGAGTTACACCCCTCTCTGGCTAGAAAATCCCTTTGAAATCCATCCTCACTAGATCTGGCCTCCAAACTCCAATAAATAGTTGTAAACATGTAGAGATGATGATGACTAAATCATGTGAGGATGTTCCCTGGATGTAGATGAAAATACTAACCACAAATCACCAGATCTCAAACCCCTGGTGTGCCCTCCTTTAGTAAATTTGTCCAGCTCTGATAATAAATAAATATGGGTCCTGAAAACCCCCAATAGTGCTAAGAAAATTCACTCTAGAGATGGAAATTAGTCCCAAACCAAGATCTCCTCTGGATCCAACACCCTAGATCCAAATTAAACTTCATTTCCTCAAAAAGTGCACCCCACACTGCAGAAAACCCTTCACTATTGCGCCTTTCTTCACAATTGACTACTGTAATAAATCTGAACTAAATAGAATTGTGAGGGTGGAATCTTTCACCACCTTGGCCAAGCTTGGACCAAGAAAAGAGGGATATTTCACATATGTGTTGATCTCTAGGGTTTGTCTAGTCAAAACACTCAAGCTGCCAGAGCTCAATTTGCAATTAGAAATGATCAAGAATGAGGAGTGAGGTGACCTCATCTTATTTTCATACTTCAATATTCTAATCCTCACTTGAATTATTAATTGGCTTCTAAATTCTATTTCTTCATTTACCCCATAATAGCCAATTAGCTTTATTTCCTTATTAGCCAATGTCACTTTAATAATTTGACTTAAGCACCTTAATGACATCATTTGACTACCTTAGTCCCCTTTTTTAGTGAGACTATAGCCTAGGGTGAACAACTAGGCTACTAATTCCTCTAAACCTTTGATCATATGGAAGGGGATCTTACATGGGATACATGGAATCACAAGATATTGAAATTGTTTAAATTGGAATCTTTTCTATATGCTTAAAGCTATCCAAAGCCACTAGGGTGTCTTGTTTCTCCAAGGATTTATTGTTTTTGTGATAATTTTATGATAAACCATTAGGGATGCAGAAAAACACTTCATAACTTTCAAATTTACTCATTTTCTAACCATTAGAATTTGCTAGAAAGCTACCTAATTAATCTACTAGTTGTTGTGCTTCTTTTGGATGGTTTACTTTAAAGTTTCGTTGGTTGGAATTTTCTGTTGTAGCAATTATTTTATACAGCTATAAGTCTGCAATAATATCTCTTCAATACTTGTATCTAATAGCCTTTAATTGTTGCTAAAGTCTTGTGCTATCATACTTGAGTTACACTAGTAATTGCTAGTTAGTATCTTGCATATCTACTTGGAATTTTTGTTATTTGTTTAGTAGCTCTTTTATTCATTTCATCGATGATTTATATCATTATATATTGTTGCTAATTAGGACAAAAAGTTTCAATTGCTTGTCCATAGGATTATTGGGCTTGTATCTTGTGTTTTCTTGTGTCTTGGGAAGGTACAACAATCTTCCGCAAGTACTCAAGCACTTAGAAACCATTGACCATCTCCAAGACTCATTTCAAAGCTATCCTTCACTAAGTGGTTTGACCTAAAGGGGATTTACTCCCATAACTTCATTTTCCATCTCATTTCCCCCTAGGGTCACCCGTGATTCCCTCCTTGTGTTGGATTTATCCTTCACTAAAGTGAGGGGAGGGTTTATCTAAGGTGATAGTGGGTAGAATCTCCCACAGTTATCGTCATCTTTTGGATTGGGTCGGGATTTTCCCAACCTACAGTTTGTGCAATAATAGATCCTTAATAATAGTTTTGTGGTTACGGCTCAATTAGATCATGTTTATATTATAAATGGATGTTATGTGGTTTGTCACCAACTTGAAAAATTTAACCATGTTACATAAAATTTCAAAGTTACCAAAGTGGTTGGGGCCTATATTGTTGTCGAGGATAGTGTAATATTTATTGCTCCTCTTCATGGAAAATGGTCGTTTTAGGAACAAATGGATGGTTCAACATATAGACAAGCAAGAATATGTGGGATGTGATCAAACTAGAAATCATATCTTTCATAAAACTAGCATAGATCCATCTTAACTCAAAATCTATTAAGCGTCAAGAAGAATCAAAACAAATTGCTACGAATGCTATACCTTTCACTCACACTAGGTTACTATTTTTTATTTATTTTAAATATTATGTTAGATTGACATATGCCACATATCATGTCAATATTAGACACAAACATTACACGTTTCATAGTGTTTTCAAAGGGAAGGGCTACACAGAAGGGTTCAAGCTATTTTAACATTTTATGGCATGAATAACAACTTCCAACTTGCAAACAAAGAGATGCAAGTGTTTGATTAGAAGTTATAAAGATAATAATTCAAATTGAAAGAGAGGAAAAAACAAATAATAAAAAGTAAAATCATAAACCGATGAGAAAGGAGCAAAGAGTGTTGAATAGGAAAAGTAAAGAAAAAATTGTCTTGCAATGTGTTTTACTATTTTCCCAGATCTATCTTTTCCTTGTTCTTTTGGGGGGTATGGGAGTGGGAGACAGTTTCTAAACATCACTACCTAGTGTTTATCTAGTTCATTGATCTAAAAGTTACTTCATCAAATATTTATATTGGAAATAGTTTCCAAAGCTTACAGACAACAATATTAAATTGGGATAGAATAGAAATCAACTTAGAGCATCTTTCTCATTCCCAATAGGGTCAAAGAAAATGAAATATTATCTAGAATTCACTGAAGGATTTAAATCCTAATTCCTTGCATGGTATATGTTGCATGGAAAATTCCTAGAAATAAAAAACTCAACTAAGAACAAACTTCAAACATTTAAGACATGAACCATTTCCCTATTGTGCAATTCTAATGTGAAAATTATTCTATGTGTGTTCAAAATTAAGGTCTTCGTAGACAAGTATAAAATTATTGTTGCTAGGGCTACTAGGAAACCTAACACTCAATGGCTCATTCACTATGAATCTCCTCAATTTTTAGAGGAAGAATTATCAACCATTTTTTATACTTCAAGTTTAGTTTGTTGCAACTCACTGTTGAAATAGTCACCCATAAGGCTATATAAAGAAATCTTTTCTTTACAACAAATAATTTTAGGAATGAAAAAAGCTACTTGGAGATGGTCTTGATATACTTTGAAACTTATATGGCAAGGGAATTCAACAATTTGTGATACCCTTTGGATAAAGAATGAGGATTTGTTTTTTGGAGATCGAGATCAATGTAGTTTTAATGGAGCACATAAAGGTTCCCTACTGAGAATAGGTTGGAGAGAAAACATGAGAGAACAAAATGAAAAATTCATCAAGTCACTCAAAGAAGGTGAAGGGCATACCTAAAATAATATTGCAAAGTTAAATGTAATAATGTAATAGCTCTATCAATTGGGAGTGTTATCGCACAAGTTGTAAGTTGGGAAAATCTCGACCCAACCACCAAAATGGTGACAAATTTGAGAGCACCTACCCACTGTCACCTTAGGCAGGTGTTCCCGTCACTTTAGAGGTGCAGTATTCACCTCAACGGGGGAATCCTAGTGACCCTAGGGGGAATTGAGATGGAAACTGATATGTATGAATGGAATCCCCTATAGTGTTGGTTTTGGAGCCTGATTATCTTCCTGATTCAGAGGTCTTTGTTTCTAGCCGTGTTTATACCCCATGAAGACTTTAAACCCCGAAAGAATGTACACTCATCCACACGGGGGAGTGCAGGGGGGGTTACCCTCCCTTCGGAGTCCATGGGAAAGTGGGCCCACGAAGGAAAAATTTCCTTGTAAATGCATATTGTAATTTCATAGTAATTCTGGACCATTCATTATAAGGTCGCAGATCTAATGGTAGAAGTTATGTTAGGATTTTTTTCCCTAGAAGACAACCCTCCTTTATGACGAAAATGTGTTGTGGCTGTGTATTATTGTGAATATTGTATTTTGAGTGAGGATACTACGAGAGAAAGAAGAGGAAGTTATAGCAGGTGTGTTGTAGGTTGTATCCCTTTATTTGTTGGATAATAATAAAGGAAGGACCTGACAATTTATCTAGTAGATGTAGCCCACACTGGGTGAACCACGTATATCTGTGTCTCTATTTTATTATGTATCTTCTGTGTTTTATTTCCAAATTTGTTTTATTGTATTTCTCTGCGATCCTTTTTTTTCTAACATATAGGTCAAGTTACTATATGGAAGAAGGTTTAAGAATGAGTCTTGGGAAAGGTTTAAGGTTGCCAAGTCCTTGGGTACCTACTGAGAGTGTTTGTACCTGCCTAAGACATAATAAAAGCCAAGTATGCTTGTAATATGTTAGGTGGAAAAGCAATTTAATATTGTTGTCCCTAAATGCATACAAAATCAGTGATGTATATCAACATGTAAAATATATTAAGATCTGCAAAATAAGTGTTAAAAGTCTAGTTGAATAAGCAAGAGACGAGCTAGTAAAGACTAGTTTAACTCAAGAATGAAAGAGAAAGACTTTAGCATAAAATCAAGGCTGTCATAAACAATTTACTGTAGTGATAATTATCAGCCTTATGTCTGTAACAAATTTTTTATTACAACAAATAATTCAACCACCAAAACTTTCCAACAATCCACCCGAAAAGTGCGTTGAGACTAGTAGATTATAGGGGCATATTTTTAGCCACTTTTGATGGTTGGCTTGTGAGTTATTAAGAGATTTGTTTTAGGGTTTATGAAAACCTAATGGATGTATATTCAAGTTTTAAAAGAAGAAATAAATACTTGGAGAAAACAAACTCCCTAGTGGCTCAAAGGTTCCTTACGCACAAAGATCACTTTCCAATTTAGATAATCTCAAAATTCCAAAATTTCACATTTACCAATGCAATATTTTATTTATCCAATGAAATTGAACTAGTTCCTCTAAACATTGGGTAAATGGTGTATATTTATCAAACAAATTGGATGAGTTACTTCCTTGTGGGTGTAAACCCTTTTACTCCCCGAGGCAAACCCTAACCAACAAGAAAAACCTAGGAGGGTGTAAACCCTTCTACTCCTCCTAGTATCCTTTTCACAATAGATTATTGCAAACAATAAAAATGGAATTGGAGGGGGAGTATGCCCTTATACTCCCAAATATATCATCACATTAAGCTTACAACCAAGAAAAGAGATAAATAACCATGAAATCCTTACCAAGTTGAAGCATTAAGAATATGAAATCCTAATTGATCACCAAGCAAATTCCACCATAAGCAAGAAAATAATCCTCCAAGAGAGATAGTGCATCATCCATCCATACAATAGTAAAGAGAAACAATAAAAAATAGCATAAGAGATATATATTGCTCAAATATGGTGAAAATTTCAGCCAAGTACCTCTCACAATGGGAGAGTTATGTTATGAAATGAAATTCACATGATCTCTATTTATACAAAAAACTTAAAACATTGTTTGTCCACTTAGCAAGGGTAAAACATAAGATAAGGGGTCAACAAACATTATATTACCCCTTGCATCAAATAATAATATTTAATTTTCATTTTAACACAAAAGAAACCCTAAAAATAGATGACGTCACCCCTTTATGGGATGTTTTGACCACTTGAGAAAGTCGTTGGAGAGGAAAATGGAGGTCATTGGGGCTCCTTGAGACTCCTCATCAAGTGCTAGGGTCAATCCATGTCTCCTCTGGTGAAAATATGCCAAGTGTCAATGTGAAACAACTCCATCACTATCAAACCCCCCTCAAGCATGACGTCAACCCTCAAAAGATGATGTTTTGCCTCTCTTAGGAAAATCGTTTGGGTACTAGGGGCTAGGTTAGGTTCATCATGATGTATTCTAGGCCTCCAAAGGCATGTCTCTGTCATTCGTCATGTGGGCCCTAGGAATCCATCCTGTGGTCTTCTTTCCCCATGGAAGCCCAATCTAGGCTTGTTCTCCCAAAATTGGCCACCAAGCAAGGTCCTGCAAAACAAAAGGGTACGCCCTCCAAAGATATCAAGTCAAAGATATCATGACAAGTGTAAAACACATATAATAAGAAAGGCACCTAAACATGTGCATCAAAACTACCTCATCAAATTAAACAAAATCTCAAAACCCTATACACTTGACCAAGTTTAAGTATGGGAGGGGTGTCATAAGAGTCCTATTGGGTAGACCAAAGCCCTCAAGTAGGGGATGCTCCCAAGGATGGCCTTTCAAGATTATGTAGTGGATGATGAGGTGGAAGGGGTATAGACTTCATAGGTCGATGATTTTCATGACATACAAGGGCTCGTATTATCTAATTCATGGGCGCCTTTGTAGAGGGTGTGTGGCACCTTTGTTTGCGATGCACTTTTTCCAAGCCCATATTCTTTCGATTCTTTACTTATTTCATGTTTTAAGGAATGAGTTGAAGGCCATTGTCCTAGTGTGGTGTCCAGATAATGATAGTGTCATTCAAAAATACCTCACGAAAATGAGAAGGTTGGCTCGTGATGAGACCCCCTTTCTCTTAGTTGTGTAACTGAGAGCCACTACCCTGTCTTGGTGACCAAATGATGGTATTTTCATACCTACAAATACCCATGATAATGATAGGCCGGATCATGATGAGACCTCCTGTTAAGAACCAAACATCAATATAGCATAGAAAAACCTTAGGAAAAGTACTCAACGCCTTGAAAAAGAGATAATTTCAGATAATAAGCCTCTTCTAGGGGGAAACCTCCTTTTACCCCACTTAAATGTTCAAGTCCAATATGATTCAAAATGAAAATGTCTCCTTGGTATATATAGGAGACTTGGAGGTTTAATGGCCTAAAGCCGACATAAATAAAATAACATTACTAATCTAAATTACAACTA
>ML840825.1:41540-65696 GCA_009831015.1 Picea engelmannii | reverse complement strand
CAAACCTTCCAATAAAAGATATTATCTTCTTGCATTGCTTAGTAATGATCAAAGAAACTATGGTAATTGGGGATACCTATTGTATCTTGTAGAGTTGATCTCCTAGGGTAGCAATGACACAAGGCTTAGACTAGTAAACAAGAAGACACTACCACATATATCGATGTCTTAAAAGAAGATCACAAACTTCAAGTGCGACAAAATAACACGGTTTCTCATCTTTGAAGGGACTAATGTTGTATTGTAGGCAACATTTGATGGATGCATATGGATTTTCCTTGGATTAGAGAACCAATGGTGTATTGTTGGGGGTGTGACATTGTTGACAACTTCATTTTTTTACCTCTATTAAGATTAGATTATTATGATTATCATTTTCAACAATAAATGTAGTGGTGTCCCCTTCATCCACATATGTGAGTGGAAGAGGCGTTCACCTTCCTTAAGCTCCTCTAGATCCTAACACTTGGCCTTTACGACAACAGTAACATTGAGTTTAGCATTGATAATCCATTTTCCCTTACCCATGAGCTTTGGAGGTGTTAGGGCTGTTGGAAATTGTGTTGTCATTGATGTCAAATAAATAAAGCCTTGGATGTCATTGATGTCACAAGGATGGGAGATTGACCATTATCACTAATGAAGGCAGGAATATAGTGATGCCAGGTCCAAGGATTGTGAAAGGATAGTTGAATCGATCGAAGAATAGATTGAGGCCAAGTAACAGTCGATAGTCAATGGCGAGCTGAATCAGAGTGAAATCAAGGAAGAATAAAGTTGAATTCTGTTCATATGTAGTTCAAAGAACGAAGATTGAACCTTGTAGGTGAGGAGAAATCATGATCATTGGATCAAGATCAATAGTCAATTGTGACCGTCGATTATATTCCCATACCTTCCATTCACGTGCTAAGAATGAATATACAAGATTAGATATCAGAAAAAGATTATTCAGATCAACGACCAAGGAGTGACCTCAGTCGGAGTCCGGAATAATGGTAAAAGACTCTAAGAGTCATAGCTATCGGAGGAGGAACGTTGACAAAATAATCTTTACTGCGATATAGAGGTATCAAAGAATATTTCGTTCCTAGCCTTGATTTTCCTGTTGATAGATTAGAAGCGGGGATGGTCATCCCATACATGTGGAAAGAGTCTACGTGGAGGACACATCAATGACAAGTCAATACAACGACAAAGCAAAGCAAGAGGAATGGATGATGTCACAAGCTTGGAGGTGCCATGTCATCTAATACACATGGAAGGAGTCCATGTGGAGGACACAACAATCCATTAGAGAAAATATGAATCGTTGATCTATTAGAGCCATAGTGAAGAGATCTGGACCTCCCATCGGAGTGAGAAGGTTAGAGTAAAAAAATTCAACCTTTTGTTTACACTCCAAAGTAAGGGTATCGAAGAATATTATTTTTTCGATACCTTCAGAGCTTATCATTAGGCGTTCAGAAGGTTGGGAAGTTTCACAACTTCGAAAGGAGGGTATCGAAGAATATTTCATCTCGCCTTGATTTACAACAGATCTTCCCGTTCGTCTCGATCAACGAATGTGATCTATTCTAAGTAATCGAGATCGAGGCTATGATATGTGGCATCATCCTATTGGTTGTCGAAATGTGTCCATCAGAGTGCTTGAGTGTGAGGACACATCGAGACTCCAATGAAGGAGCTTCGAGGATCAATTTGGACCATAGGGTGGCGTGCGAACAAGATAAGATGACAACCATAGATCTATGTGGGTCCCACCTAACTAGATTACTAAAGGAAAAAGTTACATAAGATAACCATCGAGCATGTTGAGGGGACGACGTAATGGGAGCCACTGATTTCAGACTGCGAGGACTGTTGGATCCCTCGTGCTACTTGTCATCAGAACATAGTTGAAACTCCGACAAGGAGGACTTCGAGAATAATCGACAACCATTGAGGAAGTTTCGAGTGCTCGATATCCCAATGGTACCGATAGACGAATCATAGATCGATGGACGAGATCAAATATGATCTAGAGCTAACGATGGCTGAGTGATGAGGTCCAAAGGGTTTGATAGTCAGGAAATTAAGATGTTAAGTTTGTTAGATCCGACGATTACGATCTAACCAAGAGACGATGGAATGATTGTTGTGCGTCATGAGGATGTTGAGTGTTTCGACATCCCAAAGGTCCCTATGAAAATGATCACAGATCAACGAAGGAAATTGATTGAAGAAATGATTGGACAATTACTGTGTGTCAAGGTTGTATAGTGTGTTTTGTTGGGTTGTGAACAATCGATGAATGAGATCAAATGAAAAGATGATGGGATGACTATTGTGCAATGAGGTGATGTCTAGTGGTTCATTGGGCTCGGTGGTTTCAATATGAAGGAGATCGGATCAACGCTCAAGATCTATTTGAAGAATTAATCGAATAGTGGCTGAGCGCTGAGGACCAGTGAACTAAAACGCGTGCAACGAAAGAAACATAAACCGGATTTCATGGAGGGTTTTGTAGCCCGACTTGGTGGAGTCTGATTTCAAGGAAGTTGGACTTGACCCCATGGATTTATTCTTGTGGACAAATGCATACGTACACAATTTGTATAAATAAAGATGCCAAAATCAGATTTTGAAGAGTGGGGAAGTGTGTGATGAGTGAATCATGAAGAGGTGAGGCTCTGATGTCCGCAACATAAACGTGGAGGTGATGAATATATGAGGTTTGACGAAACATAGGATGAAGCATGCTAGAGAGGTCTTTTAAAGAAAATTACAAGTTACAAATTGTTCAGGGTGGCAGGGTGGAGCAAGGAAGGGGATTGGTGTCTCCTACAGGTTGGTGCTTGTGAAAAATAATTACGTGGTTTGGTGCTCAACAAGGGGGTTGGTGTCTCATGCAGGTTGGTGCCTACAATGATTGTTTCATATTGGTTTTTGCTGTAAGTTGGAAAGTTTTTGTGGTTTTCTCCCATTTGGGTTTCCACATTAAATCTCTGTGTATTGTGAATTGCATGATTAACTGTTGAGAAATAACACATTTTGAATAAAAGAAGTTGTGGTAAAAGAAAGTAATAATTACTACGTAATACTGATTCACATTCACCCCCCTCTCGGTATTCCAACAATTGGTATCATAGTAGGTTCCTTCAAGAACAACCTAACTGCTGGAAGGTGAATCCTCACAATGGACGAGCAAGAAGGGTTCTCCACAAACAAAACCCCAAGATTTTATGGATCATAATATGTCTTATGGAAAGTAAGAATGCAATCATTTTTAATGTCTCCCAGATATGATGTGTGGGCTTGAGTAGTAAATGGTTACATAGCTCCAAACACTCCTACAGATACGACTGGAATTAGGCTTAGTAACAATAATTCTAGGGCCAGGAATGCCATTCTTTGCGGATTGAAAAAATCACTATATACCAAAGTCATGTACTGTTCCTTAGCTAAATAGATGTGAGACAAACTACAAATGATTTATGAAGGAGATGAGAAGGTTATGAGAGCAAAGTTAAAAGTCTACAAAGGAAAATTTGAGACTCTCAAAATGAATGAAGAACACAACATTGCAGACTATCTTCTTCATGTGGATGAGCTTGTCAACTCCATCAAAGGATTAAGAGAATATGTTAAAGATGCTATTGTTGTACAAAAGGTGCTCAAGTCACTTCCCTCAAGATTTTATCCCAAAATATTAGTTATTGAAGAAATGAATGATCTAGACAAACTAACAGTGGATGAGATGCATGGAACACTAACTACACATGAAATGAGAATAGAACAAGATAACCCACCAAGAACATTGATGGAGAATGCAACCTTTAAAGCATCAAAGAGGACAAAGTGCAAGATAAGTGATTGCTTAGACAATGAACTGGATGAGGAAGAAACAAACTTTGTCAGGAATATCAAAAACATATATAGAGGTAAGCTCCCTTTCAAATGTTTTAATTATGGAAAAATAAGACACTTTTCTCATAAATGTCCTTATGCAAATACCGATGTGAAAGAAGAATTTAATTTCAAGAAAACCAACAAAAGGAAGATTGAAAAGAAGAAAAAACCTTACAGACAAAGGAATAGTCTATATTCCAATAAGACAACAATTCATCATATGATAGTGACAATGAATCAAACAAGATTCTCTTTATGGGTTTGGAAACACAAACATATGAAGATACAAACTTGTTGATGTTTGAATATGTCAAGACCGAAATGACAGCCTCACGAGGATATGAATCCACCTACATTTTTAGACAGGTGGTACTCCTCTTTGGATAAAAGATATTTCTTGAATATCTTGGATTAGGAGAATGCTACAACAACAAACCCTAGATCGTTATTGCTTAGATTTATTCAAAAAAATGGTTCTTCAGTAACTTGGATATCTTGAGCATATTAACTCGGATTTCAGATCCGAAAAATGCGTGGTGAAGTTGAGACTGAGGGATACACTATGGACTTATAATCTTTCAAAAAAATTCTTCTTTCGATGTCAATTTTTTTTATGAATCCAAGAGCGGGAAAATATAGATGACCAAATTTTGGTTAACAAGACTCAATAGAAGAAAACAACTCTATTAAAGATGCAGAAGTAAATCTTGAAGCATAACTCATTAGTTCCCTAGAAGAAAATTATATACTTAAGAATAGAAATCAAAAGCTAGAACTACAAGAATATAAAGAGATGGAATATGACGATAAGGAAACATAGAAGACAATAATTATATTGAAGGTTCAAGTAGAAGAAGAAAAGAAGATTGATGAATTTCTAAAGGCTCAACTGAAAGAAAAAGAAGATATCTGCAACACTCTTGAATCTGAAATAGTCCACTTGAGAAAGAAGTTGGAGAACTCAACAAGAATCTCTACAACCTTAGATGAAATCCTAATCATCAAAGAACACCATCTGAAAGAATGGGTCTTAGCTACAGTAACAGGAAGGAAGCTATCATTGAAGAAGCATCAACGTCTTCAAAACAACCAAGAACTATGCTAATACTCTAAAAAATCCAATCAAAGTTGAAGACCACAGAGGGGAAGAATATTATGATCCACAAGAGATAAATTTTACTCACAAACACTGAAATCTGCAAAACTGTCCCATCATGATGGAATTGCACAAGAAGGTATCAAAACTCTTTCTATGGCTATTGTTATTCCTGTAATGAATTTGGTCATAAAGAAATAAATTGTAGAACAAGTATATGAAGAAAATACATAAGGAATGGATACCAAGATACTTAGAGATTCTCAAGGAGAAAATACAATTCATTTTCTCCCTTGTTGAATTACAATCTCATATGTTATAACTGCAACAATTTTGGACATATAACAAAGTACTGCAGGTGTAATCTCAAGCAAGTTTCACCTATAATGAAAAGAAGGTGGTAACAAAAGAAAGAAAACTCCCTGTTTGTTCAAGCAACTCTCTGTGCTAAAAAAATAAGGATAAGTGGGTTATTGACAGTGGATGCTCTAGTCATATGACAAGAGATAGAATAAAGTTCACCACTTTGAAGAAAAATGACGGTTACGTTACCTTTGGAGACAATGGCAGATCAAAGATAGTTGGAAAATGCACCCTCAATCTTGACAACGGAAAAGATAAAATAGAAAAAGGTTCTCTGTCTTAAAGATCTAAAGCATAATATTCTCAGTGTAGGTTAGATGTGTGATCAAGGACACAATCTCACATTTAACTCTCAAGAATGTGAGATCAGAAAAGAAAACTCAGGAAAGATAGAAAAAGGAATCAGAACCCCAAATAACGTATATGTTTTTAATGAAACCAATGGAGAAAAGTGAATTATAGGACAAATAGATGAAAGTTGGTTGTGGCAAAAAATAATGGTTCATATGAACTTTGACAATATGGTAAAAATCAATACCAAACAAACAATAAGAGACATGCCCAAAATCATAAAACCCTCTAGTACTATTTATAAGCAGTGTCAGAATGGAAAATAGGGAAGGGTGAACTTCAAAACAAATGAATATGCAACTTCCAAGCCTTTGGAACTTGTACATACAGATATTTGTGGACCAACAAGGACTACAAGTTTGCAGGGAGAAAGGTACTTCACGTTACTCATTGATGATTATACAAGAATTACTTGGGTTACTTTCCTAAAAAATAAATTTGAAGCATTTGACAAATTCAAGGAATTTAAAGTTCTAGTTGAGAATGAGACAGAGATGAAAACCAAATGTTTAAGGTTAGACAATGGAGGTGAATTCACATGCAATGATTTTATCGAATTCTGTGAAGCACAGGGAATAAAAAGACAGTATGCAACAACAAGAACTCCTCAACAAAATGGGGTTGTTGAAAGGAAAAATATACATGTACAAGAAATCACTAGAACGATGATAAATGAAGTAGGTCTATCAGACCGTTTTTGGAGAGAAGATGTTTAAACACCTATCTATATCCTAAACAGAGGACAAATCAAAACCAACAGTGACAAGACACCCTATGAACTATGGAAAGGATGACTAACATCTGTGAAACACTTTAGAATTTTCAAGAGAAAGTGTTACATCAAACGAGACGATGAGGACCTAGGCAAATTTGACGCTAGATTAGATGAGGGAATCTTTCTTGGATACTCATCAAGAAGCAAAGCCTATAGTTGTTACAATAAAAGGCTGCAAAAGATTGTTGAAAGTATTAATGTCAGAATAGATGAAAAAATCAAGTACACTAAAGAAGAAGAAGAAGAAAAGGATGAAGAACAGGAGGAAGAAGAACCAAAAAATGAAGAAGAAAAGGAGGAAGAAGAACAAGAAAATGAAGAATACAGGACAAAAGAAGCAGAACACTAAGATACACAAACACCATCAATGTTTGTACAAAAGAATCACCCATAAAATTTAATTCTTAGTGAAAAAAAATGCTAAAACTCAGACAAGTAGGAAATTGGAAAACAACTATGAGCATATGAATCTATCCCTATTATCTCAAGTAGAACCTAAATTCTTTATAGAAGATCAGAATGATCATCACTGGGTAAATGTTATGGAAGAAGAGTTAAATCAGATTGAGAAAAATGAGACATGGGAGCTTGTCCGAAGACCCAAGGATTAAAATGTGATAAAAACTAAATGGGTATTCAAGAACAAGTTGAATGATGATGGAAAAGTAGTAAGAAATAAATCAAGACTAGTTTGTAAAGGGTATGCTCAAGTAGAAGGCATTGATTTTGAAGAAACATTTTCACATGTTGTAAGGTTATAAGCTATTATGATGTTTTTGGCATTTCCAAGCTTTAAGAATTTCAGAGTATATGAAATGGATGTCAAGTCAACATTCCTAAATGGAGATTTAGAGGAAGAACTGTACATAGAACAACCCGAAGGGTTCCTATTATAGAAAAATGAGGACTATGTTTGCAAATTGAATAAAACACTATATGACTTAAAGCAAGCTCCTAGAGCATGGTACTCAAGACTTGGCAAGTACTTGCAACATCAAGGCTTCAAAAGGGGAACAACAAACAACAATATCTACATCAAAATAGATAATGCATAAATGATGATCATTGTAGTGTATGTAGATGATATTATCTTTGGAAGTAATGATGACAAGATAAGCCAAAAGTTTTCAGAAGAAATGCAAAAGGAATTTGAGATGTCCATGCTTGGAGAATTGTCATTCTTTTTGGGACTGCAAATTACTCAGACCAACAACGACATATTCATTGCTCAGACCAAATACATCAAAGAGATGTTGAAGAAGTTTGAGATGGAAGATTTTAAACTTGTCAACACACCCATGGCCATTGGATGTTAGCTGAACAAGGAGGACGAATCTAAGGAGATTGATCAATATTTGTACAGGTCAATGATAGGAAACCTACTTTATGTGAAAACTTCAAGGCCAGACATAATGCAAGCAGTAGGGCTAGTTGAAATATTTCAACATGCACCCAAGGAAACACACGTATAGACTATCAAATGAATATTTAGATATTTAAATGGCACTTTGGACTTTGGTATCCAAAAGGAAAAGACTTTACTCTAACAAAATATACTTATACAAATTGTGCAGGCAGTGTTGATGACAAGAAGAACACAGGTGGAGGAATATTATTCTTGGGAAATTGTTTAGTATCCTGGTTCAACAAGAAACAATTTTCAATCTCATTGTCCACAACAGAAGGAGAGTACATTGCAACAACATCCTATTTTACACAAATTCTCTAGATGAAACAAACATTGTAAGACATTCAAATATAATATAAGAAACCAATTTCAATACTATGTGATAAGACCGGTGCTATAAGCATTTCAAAGAATTTAGTGATGCACTCAAAGACAAACATATCCCAATCAAATATCATTTTCTAAGGGAACAAGTAAATGATAAAATTGTCAAGTTGGAGTATGTTCCTACCAAGGAAAAATAACAGACATATTCACAAAACCCCTACCTAGAGATACATTTGAGTATCTCAGACAAAATATGGGAGTCATTCCCATTTCTCAGTGAAAGATTTAGCTGAAATTTGTTGGGAGCTCAGTAGAACCAAAAGCTCAGGGGGAGAGTGCATATGGTTGCACGGTGCAGAGAAAACTGAAGAGTACCATGTTAGGGGGAGCTGTAGAAGACAAGGAAATTGGTGGTTATAGAACATAAAATGAAGACTATAATAAAAGAAAAATCTCTTTGCCATTGATGTCAAAGGGGGAGAGAAATGAGACAGGGGGAGACTTGCATAGACTAGTTTAAGAATATGTGTTTCCATCAATGACAAAGGGGGATATGGTTGGAAATTGTGTTGTCATTGATGTCAAATAAATAATGCCTTGGATGTCATTGATGTCATAAGCAGGGGAGACTAACCATTATCATTGATGAAGGAAGGAATACTGTGATGCCAGGTCCAAGGATTGTGAAAGGATCGTTGAATCGATCGAAGAATATATCAAGGCCAAGTAACAGTTGATAGTCAATGGAAAGATGAATCAGAGTGAAATAAAGGAAGAACATAGTTGAATTATGTTCATATGCAAGTCAAAGAACAAAGATCAAATCTTGCCGGCGAGGAGAAACCATGACCATTGGATCAAGATAAATAGTAAATTGTGACCATCGATTATATTCCCAGACCTTCCATTCATGTGCTAAGAATGAATGGACGAGATTAGATCTTAGACATAGATTATTCATATCGAAAACCAAGGATTTCCCTCACTCGGAGTCCAAAATAATTGTAAAAGACTCTGATATTCATAAATATCGGAGGAGTAACATTGACATAATAATCTTCACTCCGATATATAGGTATCGAAGAATATTTTGTTCCTAGCCTTGATTTGCATGTCTAAAGATTAGAAGCGGGGATGGTAATCCAATACACATGGAAGGAGTATACGTGGAGGACATGTCAATGACAAGTTATCACAACGAAACAACAAAACAAGAGGAACAAATGGTGTTGCAAGCTTGGAGATGCCACGTCATTCAATACACGTGGAGAAAATGACAGTCCATCAGAGAAAATATGAACTATTGATCTATCAGAGCCATGACAAAGAGATCTAAACTGCCCATCGGAGTGAGAAGGTTGGAGTAAAAAAATTCAACCTTTTGTTTACAATCCGAAGAAAGGGTATCAAATAATATTTCTTTTTAGACACCTTTAGAGATTATCATTTGAATTTCAAAAGGTTGGGGAAGTTTCACCACTCCTAAAGGAGGGTATTGAAGAATATTCCATCACACCTTGATTTATGATAGATCTATCTGTTCGTCTTGATCAACAACTATGGATGGAATAATAGATCGAGGCTACAATGCGTGGCATCATCCTATTGGTTGTTGGAATGAGTCCATCAGAGTGCTTGAGTGTGAGGACGCATTGGGACTCCGACGAAAGAGCTTCGAGGAGAAATTTGGACCGTAGGTTGGCGTGCGAATGAGATAAGATGAAAACCATTGATCTATGTGGGTCCCACCAAACTAGATTACGAAAGGACAAAGGTACACAAGATAACCATTGAGCATGTTGAGGGGATGATGTAATGGGATCCATTGACTTCAGACTGCAAGGATCGTTGGATCCCTCACAGTACTAGTCATCGAAGTATAGTTGAAACTACGACCAGGATGAATATAAGAATCAACGACAATCGTTGATGAACGATCCGACTGTTGAGGAAGTGTCGAATGCTCAATATCCCAATGGTCCCAATATACGAATCATAGATCGACAGATGAGATCAAATCTGATCTATATCTAACGGTGGCTGAGTGATGATGTCCAAAGGGTCCGATAGTCGGGTAGTTTAGATGTTAATGATGTTAGATTTGAAAGTTATGATATAACCAAGATATGATTGAGAGATTGATGTGCATCATGAGGATGTTGAGTGTTTCATCATCCCAGAGATACCGATGAAAGTGATCATAGATAAATAGAGGAAATTGATTGAAGAAATTATTGGACGGTTGTTGTGTGTCAAGGATGTATAGTGTGTTTTGTTGGGTTGTGAACATTCGATGGATGAGATCAAATGAAAAGATGATCAAACGACTACTATGTGCTAAGGTGATGTCTAGTGGTTTGTTGGGCCTGGTGGTTCTGATATAAAGGAGATCAAATGAACACTTGAGATCTATTTGAAGACTTAATTGAATAGTGGATGAGTGTTTAGGACAAGTGAATCAAAATTCTTGCAATGAAAGAAGCATAAACCTAATTTCATGGAGGGTTTTGTAGCTCGAATTGACGAAGTTTGATTTCAAGAAAGTTGGAGCCAACCCCATGGATTTATTATTGTGGTCAAATGCATAAGTACACGAGTTGTATAAATAAAGATGCCAAAATTAGATTTTGAAGAGTGGGGAAGTGTGCGATGAGTGAAGCGTGAAGAGGTGAGGTTCGCAACGAAAGCATATAGGTGATGAAAATATGAGGTTTGATGACACAAAAGATGAATCATGCTGGAGCGGTCTTCTAAAGCAAACTACAAGTTACAACTTGTTCAGGGTGGCAAGGTGGAGTAAGGAAGGGGATTGGTGTCTCCTACAGGTTGGTTCTCGTGAACAATAATTTTGTGGGTTGGTGCCCATTGGATGAGTTGGTGCTCAACAAGGGGATTGGTGTCCCCTACAGGTTGGTTCCTACAAAGATTATTGTAGTTTGGTGTCTGTTGTAAATTGGTGCTTACAAATAATTTGTATAAATAAAGTTTTTGTGGTTTTCTCCCATTTGGGTTTCCACGTTAAATATCTATGTATTGTGAATTACATGATTAACTGTTGGTAAATAACATATTTTGAATAAAATAAGATGTGGTAAAATAAAGTGATAATTACTGTGTAATACTAATTCAAATACCTCTTAATATTCCAACAAGGGATGAATTAGAGTCCAAGGATTGCAACTCAACTAATAATAATCGTCTAGTATGAAATTCGTCATTGTTGTGCCAATGGATTATATGGGTGTCAGACCATTTTGTTTTGATCGACTTCTTATTTTTCTTCTTTGCATGCGGCTTTCCCTAGTTGTCTTGAGGTATATTATCCTTGCTTTGTAATTTATTTTAAGAGTTAGGGCCACTCTTACCCTTATTTCCTTGTGGTTGATTTCCAACCCAAACTCTTTCGTACGCTTCTGCCAATTGTTTCTTCAATATTGATGACATAACGATATGCTACCCCTAGTGGAGAGATGTCCAAAAACTATGTTTATGTTGGGATATATTTTAGGAGTATTTTAGAACCATGCATTTCTTAGAGCCTTTGATACCCAATTTTGCATGTAGGGTATGAAAGACACTGTTGTACTTTGGAACAACTTGGAATTTACCTTGTGGCAAGGTTTTCCATCTCATGCATTGGTATTTATAGTTTCCAATAGGGTGGTACTCCTCCTTGTGGGCATCGGTAAAATCCCTCCAAGTGGGTTTTATTCCGTATATTGTAGAATCATCTTCGAAATTTTGTGCACAATGAGTATCCCACCAATTCTTGACAAGAGGAAGAGTCTTCAAGAGTGTAAACATGATCTTCTCACTATTGGAAAAGTTATGAACAAACAAATAGCCCTTTAATTGGTCTAACCATATCTCCAAATTTTCTATCCATATTTTTCTTTCAAATAGAGGTACACCAAATTTATCTTGTACCTTAGAAGGGCATGGTTCCTTCATAATCACTACTTGTCGAAGATGCCTCCATTATTGTTTGGAGTCATTAGAGGATTTGGGTGAATGATCCATCGTCTCATTCATATGTTGCATGAGGGATTATTAGAGCAAAATCCTGATAGGATCTCTTACTCCATCATCTTTCTTGTTGCCCATAATTTGAGGCTGCATGGGCCAACTACTAAGATATTTTGTGACTCAATTGGTTCAAGGTCCAACTTCATGTTCTTTGACCTCATTGGGGACATGCACAAAAATAAAACATATATCACTTTGATACCACTGATTGAGATTATGTTGAGAAGAAAATGAAAGATAACATTAATGCATAAAATAAACATAGAGATATAATGAAATCCAAATTCTATTACTCAAATAGTGGTGAAAAACATCGTGCATATAAAATGGCTATAATGTGTTAATTCTATTTGAGGAGAGGTTTTTATTACATTCATTCACAAAAGTTCTTAAAAAAGACATTGAAACTACATTTTATAATAATGCTAAAAAACCTTAAGATGCAAAAACCTTAAGATGCAAGAACCCTAACCTTAACTTGAAGTCATGGATGATTGATGTTGAGCTAGACAAAATTGAGCTATACAAAAAGAAGGGGAGCCTTGATGGGACCATCAATTTTCACACGATGTTGTTTTCAGTCTTCTTTATCACATTGGAAAGAGAATTTGTGATTGAGTTTTGACGGTCTTCATAAGGTATCAAAATTGTGAAAAATTCAAAAATCGCCTCTGGATGCGAATTTAGAAATTTCACCTCAACCTTGAGGTTCCCTGGATCTGTTTCTTGTGAATTTCAAGTATTAGGTCTTGTTACACCTCATATTATATGAGGTTCCACCTTTGATTTTCATCACATTGACAAAGATTTGCTTCTTATTCCTTGGAGCTACTAGACTGAATTGGGGGGATTCATATTTATGGAGCCCCCTCTCTTCATGGCATCATATCATTTGATGGAGATCCATGGTTGCGAGAGTCTCACTTCTCCTTGTTTGGATGGTGATTATACTTGCTACTTGGTGGTCTTATTACATCTGCTTTCCTTGTTGATGACCCTCTCGATATACTTTTTTGTTTGAAGATTATAGAGCTTGTTACCTCATCATAGTGTTGCATGGGTACACGTTCATTTTTAGTAGAGGATTTTACACCTTTGTTCATGTATGATGGTTTAAGCTCCCAAAAGGTTGAATACTAATAGCATGGATGAAAAGTGATTTATCTTGTGAATTGTTTTGATACTTAATTCTCTCTTCATGGTTACATATCTTTAATTAATGGAGCTTTCAAATTAGAAGTTTGTGGTTTCATTTGATGCCTTGATTGATAGTTGTAAAATGTTCTTTGATACTATGATATATAATTGATGGGGATTCATGATTATGCTGTTCATCCTAACACTCACACATATAATTTTGACTTATGATGAAATTTACTTAGAGATACCACCACTTCTATTTTTATGGTACAATTTTTTATTATTATAAAATATACTTCTCATTGACATATATATAGAAACACGTTTATTATTATTTTAGTGGGCCAACCCCGGGCATATATGTGGAGACAAAGTTAAAAATTATGTTATATTGGGCAGCCATATACTCTAAAGAGGCACGGGACATATGTGGAGACAATTAAATGTTATTTTAATATACTAGATAGGCCATCTCCTTCACCCACACATCAGTTTGACCCAAGGCAGCCGTGTGATTTATTTTGCTCACAAGTTTAATTGAAAGGTCCATGACATGAAATCGATGGCACATATGTGGAGGCATGTAAATTATATTTTATTGTGGGCTCATCTTTATAAAGCTGTGGGTCATCATTTTCATAGCCACATTAGTTATAGGTTCGTGGGTTCTCATTTAAACATTGAAAAGGGATAGTGAAACATAGAGAAAGAGGTCATTTCCTTTCATGATGGAGGAGGATATGCAATTTCTTTTATGAGTCGTAAGATGACACACATCATGGAGCTGTCTTATTTGTAGAATTAAGGTTATTCATCATTGGATGTTAATTGCACATTTGAAAAGATTGTTACTCTTCACTATTTTTGGAAGTGCTTCTTAACTATTTTATTATTCTTGAAATAATTATAAGTAAAAAATATTCTTATTCTTATATTCTTATATTGTTTTTTTAAAGATGAGTATTTTATTGTTTCTTGTAAAATAGAAAAGTGGATCCCAACAACAACACACTACTACTTTTAGTAAGAGTTTGTAGTAAGAGTTTGTTGAGAAGATTTGAAATGTAATATTTTATTGTATTTCTTGAAAAACTAATGGATCTAGAAAAATAATTATTTTTTTCATTGTAAAAAGAGTTCAACTCAAACTTATATAAGAGTTTGCTTTCTATTTCATTTGGCATGGTTTGGAATTTGGGTATTAGGGAACTCTTCCCTTATATTTTATTTTATTTGTATACCACATGCTTGGAGCCTAGTGAAAAATTGGAGGTATATTTTCATTTGATGTGAAGTTTTGTTGTGCATTTATACTTTGTGTTGATTTTGTATCAGGAAATTTTGTGTAGCATGTTGTGATTGCCTTTATAATGAACCGTGTGTCATTCAGATAGAATAATTTGAGGACTTGCCCCTCTTACCTCTATTGTTCTTATGCCAATCTTTCATATAATAAATCAAATTTTATTAGATTAATATAACCTCACATTCATGACAAATGCTTAAGTATGACACCTATAGCCTTCTAATGTAGTTTTTTGTTGTAAAAATCAGCCAATTAAGGTTGATTTGTGACATGCATAGCAACCCCTATTGCCTTACATTCTCATGCATGTGCCCTCTTTGATCTATGCTCCCATGATCCATTTTCCCAAGGTGTGATTAGGCACTTGGTGTTGGGGTTTCTACCTTCATATTCCTTTCCCACACCACTCATTACTCCATTATGTTGAAGTTTGAGTAGCTTCAGAAGACATTCTTATTGTATTCATGTTGTATTAGAACAAGAAAAAACCCTAAAGATTAATATTATATTATATTTGTTAAGTTGGCCCTATTGTGCCTTGACAAAATTCAACTGTAAATTAAAAGGGGTAAAGTGTACAAGTCGGCCCTGACCTAATTCCGGGTGGCTCAACCTGTATTTATAAGAGGCTAGGCGCCTCACTTGAGAACACACACAACAATCTCTCTCACACAATAAAAGTGCACAAGTATGAGGAGGAGACATAACTACATAAGAAGGGTGTTCTGGTCAACGGTTTTGGTTACCTGTTGGAGGAATATCTTGGTCTAGTGGTGCACTACCCTATTCTGGTTAGGGTTTTTGGTTTATCTTATGTTTGGTGAGATTTCTATTGAGAGATACATTGTACTTGTTGTTGAAATATTGTAACTGCGAAGAATATTCTATTTATTATTGAGTCATTTGCTTATAGATCAATCCCCTTTTGTGGATTGATCATGTTGAGACTTATGTATGACCAAATCCCCTTTTGTGGTTTGGTCAAACCCTAATTATATCATGCTAATTGAGAAGTTGCCCCCCAAGGCTAATTAAAGTAGTTTTAGCCACTAAGTGAAGAAGTCAACACAACTTGGTGAAGAGACACATCCCTAACACATGCTAGCTAGTATAAATAAGAGAGGATAACATCTCATTCATTCACTCACTCAAGTCACTCATCTAGTGCACAAGTTTGAAGGAAGTTGCAGTTGTCAGAAGAAGAGGAGAGAGATGTGCATTGCTCAGTGTTGGATATTCTCTTGTGTTTGATCTTTTATCTTGGCATTGTATTGGAAATATATATTAAGGAAGTTTTTGCTAGATTTTCTCCCCCATGAGGATTTCCCAGGATAAAATGTTGTGTACCTTGTGATTGTGTTTCTCTCAGTGATCCTGCTTATGCTATTATTGTCTAGTAAAATGGAAAGAAATTATTAGCAACTCTAAATTTAACATGGTATCAAAGCTTGACTGAATAGAGCACCTTTCACTGGGTAAACAAAAACATCATTATTGTTGTATAAGAAAATTAGGGATTTTTGTTCGAAGGGAATTTCAGCCTAAAAACCATCTAGGCAAGTGCGCCCTAGCCTAGCAAACTCATTGGCAGCTTGAGTGCACCTTTTCAGTGGCCAGAGCCTCTGGAAAGTGAAACCTTAGTTTTCACTGGTACTAGAAAACCAAAAAACCAAAAAACCAGGAAACTAAAACCAATACTAGAAGTTCCAATCTAGATTTGCGTAGACTCAGTTTCAAGGGGTAAAATTTGTATTTTCTGAAAACAGACTACTCTAGCCTACTCACCTTAGCCCAATGCATCTAGTCCTTGGATCAAAATTCCAAAATTTGAAAGTTCAAAAATTAGGGTTTCCTCATAAAACTCTAAGTTGCAGTACCAATTGCAGTACTAGTTGCAGTAGCAATATCAGTTGCAGGACCAACTACGGTACTAGTTACAGTTGCAGTAGCAATATCAGTTGTAGCACCAGTTGTAGTACCAGTTGCAGTGAAAAGTTTTTTTGTGAAGTGTTGGGACTGTTTTCTTATTGTCCTAGTACATCTTACCCTAAGAAGATACTGTTAGAGGTATGTAATTACATATGTTCAAAAGGTATTATTATTCTAAAGGGTACTTGCAGGAGAAGTGATCTTTTGTCATAGACCCAGAAGGATCTCAGATCCAACACATTCAGAAGAATAATACACTCCAGGTTTGATCATTTTGATATGCATTTATTTGTTATGACATTGTTTTGACCTTATGAGAATCTAGGTTGTATGTTGAAGTTATGACCATCACATTAAACCTTGGTCAAAATTGAATTCAAGGTATTAGATTGAGATTAGAGTTTATTCTCTAACTCAGATTTTTGTCAAGATATCATATTGTCTTAGTACAGAGGACAGGTTGAAGAAAGCACTTGTCATCTTGAGTGAAGGAGACTTGGAAGAAAAACAACACACTCATTCTTGAGGACAAGACTCCAGGTTCCAAGTTTGATTGATTAAGTTGCACATGACAAGTTTGATAACTACCTCATTACAAGTAAACACTATAGTTGAGGTAGCAGTCTTTGAAAAGTATTATACTTGGTAGCATGTGACACATATTGAGATAAATGCTTATTGTAATAATTTACTAGATACAACTAACATCTCCTCTAGGAGAAACCTCTTGTGTTGGTTCCAGATTACCATGGAGGAATGTTTGATCACAACACTAGAAGAGTGTTGATCTCATTTCATATTGTATTTCTTACTTTTGATCTCTGTTTCAAGAAGGTCACAAGTGATAGCTCTAGAGGACTATGACGATTATTCATGCTGTTGTTTTATTATTATAAAGAGTATTATTCTTGCTTTCTTTTTTGTTGACCTTGTTTCAGGTCACGGGTGATAACCCTGAGGAATATATAGTGATGGTTGCAAGAGACAACATATTAAATGAGACATGGAGTAGACTATCCAAGTCATATACGTGATCATATACATTCAGAAGATGAAGAAGAAACTACTTATGAGATACAAAGTATCTCATATGGAAATGGACTATAAGGAGCAAAAGGCTCCGAACATTAGAACAAGAAATCACAGTAGAATTGTTCAAAGGATAATGAAGCCACCTTGATAGAAAGTAGAATCCGTTTGAAAGTTTGACTCATCTTTTCATATTTAGACTAGGTATTCAAACCAAGTATATCCTGTAGAGATGATGAAGTCCTTGTAGACTCAAAAGAAATCAAGACTTAGAATGAGCCCGATCTCAGAGAAGATAAGATGGGAAAATGAGACAATTGTTCAGAACTGGTAGACATATTCCATAATTCGAGAAGACTAGATCGTAGCTTCAGATACCTCTAGGAAACATGAAAACTTCTGGGAAGATTCCCTTGTTTTAGTTAAGAGAAGGAAGACAGTTAGAAGGAATGGATATGGATTTTTTCATGAGAGTAGAAGGGAAGTCAATGTTGACTTCCAATATTGATCTAACAGATCAAGCATGTTGCAGATGTACAAAGCCTGATGTGTGTACAGAGGATTCTCCCAACAAGAGGGAGAAGACTATGACGAGACACTTACTCCAGAAATTGAAGAAATAGTTCCAGTATTCATATATATAACCAGAACAACCATGATTCAAATATAGTATGAGATGCAGGGGAAGCAATCCCCATATTTAAAATTGAGTGGCAATTGGTGCACTACATTACTCGGGCCATGGAGACATGACTACAATATCAGATAGAGTTACCTCCTTGAAAGAAGAAGAGTTATTTTCAGTATCAATTATTGAACCACTCTCAGTTTCAGATGAAGTTTTTTCCGTAATAGAGTAAAGGAACTACTCTCAGAGTTTAGTAGCTACAATGATTCTCAACTTCATAAAAGTTGTAGGTGCAGAGTCCCAGTCCCAGAGGAAAAATTGTAGAGAGAGTAGAAGACATAATCTCATACAATAAGACATATAGTGCTTTGCAGAGCTAGCACATGATTGTGCAGATTAAGTCGTAGCTAAGAAAGTGTAATAGGTTGGTACAATGTGATGTGAAAATTTGGTTTGAAGTTAAAGACAAAAAGACTCATGTCTACAGATTGAAGAAGGATTTGTATGGATTAAAGAAATCTCCTAGAGCTTGGTATGACAGAAGTAACAATTTCCTAACGAGCTTGGGCTTTACCAAGAGTAAAGCTGATTCTAACCTTTACTTCAAGGTTATGAATTATGAGTAAATAATGTTGCTACTATATGTAGGTAATGTATTCTTGATAGTTGTAGAAAATCTCATCACAGATTGCAAGAAGAATCTCACTACAAAGTTTGAGATGAAAGACCTAATGCATTATTTCTTAGGTCTCGAAGTTTGGCAGAACCCATATAAGATATTCCTTAACTAAGGGAAGTATGTAGTAGAAATACTGAAGAGGTTTGACATGTTGGAATGCAAATCCATGAACACACCCATGGAAACAAAGTCAAAGCTCATGGTTAATAATTCGTCGAAATTGGTTGATGCTACGTTGTTCAAACAAATAATTGGATATTTGATGTATATGAAAAATACCAGGCCAAATATATGTTTTGTTGTGAACACCTTGAGTCAGTATTTGATAGAGCCTAGACGTGTTCACCTTGTTGCTGCAAAACATGTGATGAGATACCTTAAGGGTATGTTGGACTTTGGTTTCTGTTATAATGGATATCATGACTTCATACTGGTTGGTTATACCGATTCAGATTGGGTTGGAAGTGCTTCTCATAGAAATATCACTTTAGGATGTTGTTTCAGTCCGGGGTCAACCATGACTTCATGGCAGAGAAGCAAACAATCCAGTATTGATCTCAGCATGACATAAGAGGATTACATTGTTAAATGTTCTGCCAGTTGTGAATCCATATGGATTTGGAAGTTGTTGACAAGTCTATTTGATCTGGAGATGGAAGCAACCATGATTCTATGTGATAACCAGAGTTGCATAAAAATGACGGAGAACCTTGTGTTCCATGATAAGTCGAAGCACATAGATACAATATCACTACATTTGTTATATGATGCAGAGAGTAGCTGTAAATATCCAATATGTTGGCACAAACGAGCATGTTACATATGTGTGGAACAAGCCTCTGTCTCGTGTAAAGTTTAAATACTTTCGAGACAAGCTTGGTATATTCCGAAAGGACCTCCCTCGAAACGGGAGTGATGCTTATGATACTATGGTATCCTGACCAACAATGGGTAGCTCAGTTAGGATTTTATATCCTAGGGGACCGAGCATCCCTGGACAGATCCTGAAGGTCCGGTAAGGACGGTCTGTCATAGTACCTGTGCATGTATATGCCAACTGTGGTCAGTAGTGGTAGCTCCATTAGGATTTTTATAATCCTATGGAATATTATGATTCTTGGGAAGATCCCGAAGGTCCAGTAAGGACGACCTGTCATAGTACCATGTGGTAGCTCCACTAGGATTTTATATCCTAGGGAATCTTATGATTCCTGGGCAGTTACCTAGGGACTGTCAGAGTACCACGAAATGTTGTTGCACCTTCCTCATTCAGTTTCTATATGATGTTGATGATGTTATCTCAGCCTCGTGTTGATGATGTTGTTATCTAAACCTCATGTTGATGATGTTGTTATATCAACCTTGTGTTGATGATGTTGTTATCTCAACCTCGTGTTCATGATGTTGTTGTCTTAGCCTTATGATGTTGATGTTGTTGTACCAACCTCGTGTTGTTGATGATGTTGTACCAACCTCGTGCTATTGATGTTGGTGTACCAGACTCATGTTGGTGATGTTTCCACTTCAGATTCATGTAGAAGATGATGATGATGTTGTTACTTCAGCTTCATGTTGAAGATGATGATGATGTTGCTACTTCAACTTCATGCTGAAGATGATGATGATGTTGCTACTTCAGCTTCATGCTGAAGATGATGATGATGTTGCCACATCAACTTCATGTTGAAGATGATGATAATGTTACTACTTCAACTTCATGTTGAAGATGTTGCATCAATCCTGTACTAATTGATGATGTTATATTAGTATTGTACTAATTGATGTTGATGCAGATGATGATGATGCTCTTGCTCCATGCTGTGAATGATGATGTTTTCGATGATGAGAAAAACTTTTGATGATTTATAGATATTCCAGTCAGTGTTCAAGATGATGATGATGTTGTTGCCCTCTCTCTCCCCTGATGATGTTGTGTTGTAGAATATCCTTCTTGTTAAGGGGGAGTGTTGAAATATTGTAACTGCGAAGAATATTCTATTTATTATTGATTCATTTTCTTATAGATCAATCCCCTTTTGTGGATTGATCATGTCAGGACTTATGTATGACCAAATTCCATTTTGTGGATTGGTCAAACCCTAATTATATCATGCTAATTAAGAAGTCGGCCCTCAAGGCTAATTAAAGTGGTTTTAGCCACTAAGTGAAGAAATCGGCCCAACTTGGTGAAGAGACACATCCCTAGCACCTACCAGCTAGTATAAATAAGAGAGGACAATGCCTCATTCATTCACTCATCTAGTGTGCAAGTTTGAAGGAAACTGCAGTTGCCGAAAGAATAAGAGAGAGAGGCGCATTGATCAGTGTTGGATATTCTCTTCTGTTTGTTCTTTTATCTTGGCATTGTATTGGCAATCTATATTAAGGAATTTTTTGTTGGGTTTTCTCCCCCATGAGGGTTTCCCAGGATAAAATGTTGTGTACCTTGTGATTTTGTTTCTCTCAGTGATCCTGCTTATGCTATTATTGTCTAGTAAATTGAAAAGAATTTAATAGCAACTCTAAATTTAACACTTGTTGAAGAATTTATATTGAATAAGATTTGTTGGGTTTTCTCCCCCATGAGGGTTTCCCAGGATAAATATTGTGTATATTGTGGATGTCTTTCTTTCAGTGATCCTTATGCATGAAATTATTGTTTTAATAGTCTAAAGTTAAATAATATTGAACACACTTAACTGCTTAAGATAAATTTTTAACATGGAATTAAAGGGGGCCTGAAAGAAGCCATTTACACAGTCTAGAATAATTCATTGGGGAATTAAATACCATAAGAAGACTCTCCTAACCCTATTGCACCTTCCCTTGGGTTTAGATTCTCATTTTGACGAAGCTTTGCAACTACTGCAATTGGTGTTGAAACTGCTGCAACTACCCATAATTGCACAAACCCTAGAAGGTGATTTCTCCCATTTTTGGAGGATGTTGGTCAAAGTAAAACCACCAAGGATATTGCCTTAGGAGGGCACACCTTTCCCTTGGAGAAGAATTCCAAAATCCACATTTTGAAAAATTAGGGTTTCCTCATAAACCCTAGCTCAAGACACCTTGGCATCTACAAAACTTAGGTTGGAGTTGTTCACCTTGGCATAACACTCTCTGGTAAGTACAAAACCTTTCTTTGTAAACATTTTTATTTCTCTTATTATATTTCTATTCAAGGACATGATGGCTCCCAGTACCAAGCTTGATGAGAAGCTTGAAGGTGTCGATAACTTCCGAGCATGGAAGTATAGAGTAATGTTCACTCTAGAAGAGAATGACCTATTTTTTTTTGTCAAAGAATAAGTTCTAGAACCAGACAAAGACAAGGCCAAGGTAACACACAAAAATAACCTAGTTAAGGCAAGGAGAATCATTGTCGATTATATCAAGGATAATTTGATCCCTCATGTCTCATCATTGACAACTCCCAAGAAAATGTTTGATTCCTTATCTTGATTGTATGAAGGAAATGATATCAACCGAAAGATGACCTTGAGGACACAACTCAATAATGTGAAGATGCACAATTCATAAACTATCCAATCATACTTCACAAGGGTGTCTCAAATCAAAGAACAACTTAAAGCCATTGGAGACACAATTGAAGAAGTTGAGTTGGTGATAACTACATTGAATGGTCTCCCCAGGGCTTGCAAATCATTCATTCAGGGTATATGTTCAAGAAGAAGGCTAACAAGGTTTAGAAGAATATGGGAGGATTGTACTCAAGAAGAATCTAGATTGACAGCAAGAGAAGAGAAACTAGGCGATGAAGGAAATCAAGCCCTAGCAACAAATACTAGAAAAGGAAAGAAAAAGAAGGAAGTTCACTCACACAAGAAACCTCATGGATTACAAAAGACACATAAGTTTAAGAAGGATTTCTCAAATTACAGATGCTACATCTGTCACAAGATAGGACACATTGCAATAAACTGTCCCAACTCCAAAGGTCGGGTCAAAAAATGAAAGTATAAAAGACATGATGCTCATGCAACAGAAGATGATGAACCAGATCATGAGAAAACTATTGAAATATTGTAACTGCAAAGAGTATTCTATTTATTATTGATGTATTATTAATTAGATCAATCCCCTTTTGCGGATTGGTCAAACCCTAATTTTAACATGCAAATTAAGAAGTCGGCCCCCAGGCAAATTAAAGTGGTTCTAACCACCCAGAAAGAGAAGTCGGCCCTGCCAGTGAAAAGACACTGCCTCATTTGTTCACTCACTCATTTGATCATCCAGAGCGCAAGTTTGGAGATGTAGTTGGGGAAGAAGGAAGAGAGAGAGTCGCACTACCAGGAGAGGATATTCTTTAGTGTTTGGTTTATTATCTTGGCATTGTATTGGCTATCTATATTAAGGATTTTTTTGCTAGGTTTTCTCCCCCATGAGGGTTTCTCAGGATAAATGATGTGTCTCTTGTGATTGTGTTTCTCTTAGTGATCTTATCTATGCTATGGTTATCTAGTAAATTGAAAAGAAACCTAATAATAGCTTAAACTCTAACATGGTATCAGAGCTAAGTTGAAGAGAGCATCTTTCACAGGAAAAATAAAAATGTCACTGTTGTCGTACAAGAAAATTAGGGATTTTTATTGAAGAGAAATTTTAGCCCAAAAGTCATCTAGAAAAGTGAACCCTAGCCCAAGGAAATCTTTGGCACCTTCAACACACCTTTTCAGTGGATAGAACTCTTGGAAAGTGAAACCCTAGTTTTCACCGGTACCAGAAGTAACAAAAAACTAGAAGCACCAGAAAACCAGAAGCACCAGAAAACTAGAAGAACCAGTCTAGAAATCCACTGGTCAATTTTGAGGGGGAAAAATTTGGATTTTCAGAAATCTAACTGTACCATCTTACTTGCCTCAGCTCAGTGCATCTAGCCCCTGGATCTGAATATAAAAATTTGAAGTTTGAAAAATTAGGGTTTCCTCATAAAACCCTAAGTTGCAATTGCAGTTGCAGTTTCATAATCAATTGCACTATCAATTGCAGTGGCAGTATCAGTTGTAGTACCCGTCGCAATCACCCTTGAAGTTCTTAAGAGTTGGTAATTATTACCACTGCTACCAAGATGGTGCCACTACCTACAAATGTTAATCAAAGGTATGTACCCACATATGTTTAAATTGTTAAGCTTTAAAGGGTATTTGTAGGAGAAGGGATCTCTTGCCACAGATCCAAAAGGATCTC